>PVHX01005521.1:0-111128 GCA_004024805.1 Geosciurus inauris | reverse complement strand
GCCCAGCTTAGTCTACCTCTTCTTATAAGGGCTATTAGGAAAGTATGCTTCAGGCTTTTTCCCCATTAACTTAATTGCGAAGTTCACGCTAGAGTCACAAAATGCAGTTCAGAAACTTCTCTGAATTTCTTCCTCTACTTCTGTGATTGTTACTGCCAGTTTGGGGCAGGTTCAGCATCTTGCAGGGCAAATGACACTTCTCAAGCTCAAATTGGATGATTTTCTCATCCCTGTGTTTCTCCCCATCCCTCCCTCATATCCTTCCTCATCTGCCATCTTGCCACAGTGTGTCCAGGTTCTGAAAAGCTATTCTGCAAAGGAGTATTTAACACTGTCTTCTGGGAGGCTGTGTTGCAGGCTGAGATGTACGAAGCAGTCTGAGTATTGGGTCTCTGTTTAACAATAGCTCCAGCAGTTAAAGCCTTGCATAGTTTATTGAAAGGGGCATATGCCCAACAGTTAAAGAAGCATATGGTTTATAGAGAAAGGGGAACGACTTGCACTTGGAAGCAGCTTTGCCTGGATTATTTACCAATAAATGAAAGGCCCTTCATTCTGCACAAGAGTATAATCCCCTCCCACAGGCTGGAAAGGAATGTGCAGTGAGTTAATAAAGTAAGGGTCACACTACATGGAGACGTTTGCCCTACCCAACTAAAGATGATTATCAAATTATAGCAAATTTAACAAAGTTTACCTATTTTTTTTAATCAAGAACAAAACCAGACTACTTCTTAAAATGCACTATTAGGAACAGTAACTGTTCCTAAAAGTGCCAGATATATTTCCATCCATGCAATATTAAAACTAACAAGCCTCTTTTCAATTTCTTTTAATGATGGCATATGCAATAAAAATATAGCAGTGCTTTGTTTAGCCAAAAGAAAGAAGTTGGAGCAAAAAAAAAAAAAAAAGAAAAAGGGATGAAAATAAATAAATAATAAACTTACATGGGCCACTTATCAAAAATAAAATCATTTCATTCAACCTTTTACAGGAGGTACATGCAACATTTTTAAAGCAAAAATTCTCATAACACAAACCTCCATTTAAAACTTACTGCCAAGTGCTGAAACATGGCAGGATGTTATTTCTTTTTCAATTTATTTTTTAATGTTTGGGTATTAATGACATCAACTGCCATGTAGTATATAATAAGGCAGCATGGGATAATAAAAAGTTAGAAAACCTAGCTCCTAGACTTGCCTCTAGCCTTAATCAGTGTGACCTGCGGTGCCTTAAAATACCTCAGATGGTCATTTGCCTCCCCTATAAGAGGCAGAGGATAAAATCTGTCCCTCTTATTCCATAGGGTTTTCTGAGGGTTAAATATAATAGCGGGTGCAACTATGAACTGCGACATTTATGAATGCTAGGTACTGTCGCTAATCTCCATTATCTGTAGGATAATAATGAAAAGCAAAGTGGTAAAAGGAAGGGCTCTGGGCCAGGACTGGAGACTGAATTTCTAAGCTGATGCTCCTGCTAAAAAGGTTTACCCTTAGACAAGTCACAGAATGTGTCTAAGTTGCTGCTACAACTCATACAAAATGGATTATCACCACTCTACTCCAGTGTCACTACTTCTCTCAGATGTTCCTCTAAGAGAACAAGCCAGTGAACACCTTCATTAAGCACTAAGGAGAGGAGGGTCCTTGTTTCATAACCAGAGAAAAGATCTTACTTAATATTCTGGTCATTTCAATTGGCCATCTCTTTCATTCACTCTTCTGATCTATCTTGAATCAAATTCAACATATACCACAAGATTATGCTTAGGTCTTCAAATTTCTGTTAAAAATATCAATCTTCTCTGCTTGGTTTTCTACAATGCTTCAGAAATTAACTTTTCCTGAGAAATCCATTTTATGTTTCTCCTTAAGTGACATTTACTACAAATGATCAAGCAAATTATCTTAGGATGGTATTGGCAACCTGTACCCAGGGCCTGTTTTTGTGTAGCTTGTGAGCTAAATGTGGATTTTACCATTTTTAATGACTGAAAAATAATCAAAAAATTATTTCATGACCATAAAATTATGTGAAATTCGAATTTCAGTGTTCATAAATAAAGTTTTATTGGAATACAACCAGGCTTACTCATTTTCATATTGCCAACAGCTGCCTTTGAGCTATAACAGTAAAGTTATTAGTGACAGAGACCAAATGGCCTATACAAATTAAAAAATATTTACTAGCGGGCTGTGCTGGTCAGCTTTCTGTCACTATAACAAAATACCTGAGATAATCAACTTATAAATCAAAACAGTTTATTCCAATTCATAGTTTTAGAGGTTACAGTCCATATGGCAAGGCAGCATATCATGGTAGGATCGTGTAGTGGAGCAAAACTGCTTACTTCATGGTCAGGAAATGAGAAAAAAAGAGGAGGATGGGTGGGAAAGAGGCTAGAGTCCCAAAATCCCTTTTGGAGACATACCTCCAATGACCTAAAATCCTCCTACTAGGCCCACCACAGCCTAATAATGCAACCCTGGGGACAAAGCCCTTAATATATCAGACCTGGGGGAACATTTTAAGATCCAAACTATAGCACCCGTCTTTTGGAGAAAAAGTATGCTGTCCCTTGATGTACCTCTTAGGACATGTTAAGAACACCATTAGCAAAATTATGAAATACACTTGAGAAATAACATACAAAAGAATAAAGCAGCTACTATTTCCAAAGTACTTTGTACTGATGCTTCCAAACTTTAAAGTCTGTGGATGGATAATTAACAGGATAATTAATTTAATTAATTAATTAAAGTAATTAACTTACTTTACAGATGAAGTAAACAGACATAGAGAAATTAACTCCCCCAAAGTCACAAAGTAGGTAAGTCAGAGATCAAATCTGTTCCCTATGATTCTACACCTGATAGTCATATGCCTTAGATTGGCAGCTCCTCTTATTCACAAGGAAGGAGGAGGCACGTCCAGGAGTAAAACTTTGAGACTTCCTGTTCTCACTAACGTGGGAATCTCCTGACCAGATGCAGAAGCAAATGCTGTCAAGAAAGGATTCTGTATTTTTTGTGTGAACAACTGGGTCCATGGGGTTCAGAGCAGAGCCTGCCGAGTTAACATAAATAATATAAACTGGCCCAGATCGATCCTTCTCCACACTCGGTTCATACAGACACATCCATGTCAAAGACTCAGCGAGCTCTAGCACAAAACCTGACCTTCTAAGAATAGTAAACACAGAATGGCTTGGCTGGGCGTGGTGGTGCACACCTGTAATCCCACCTGCCAGGAGGCTGAGGCAGGGGGATCATGAGTTCAAAGCCAGCCTCAGCAACAGTGAGGTGCTAAGCAACTCAGTGAGACCCTATCTCTAAATTTTAAAAAAAACACAAAATAGGGCTGGGGTTGTGGCTCAGTGTTCGAGTGCCCCTGAGTTCAATTTCCAGTACTGCCCCAAAAAACAAAACAAAACAAAACAGAATGGCTGCTGTCCTTAGGGTCCCCAGGTTACCAGGTTAGGGATTAGACAATAGGTTAGGGTAGACAATGGAGTCAATGCCAGGGGAAGGCTTGGGAGAGGAAAGGACTCTTTCTTCTCTGATATTGAATTTTGGGGTACAGATCAACAGGACTTTCTTAGAGGAGATTTGGACAAGACCTGATTTGAGAAAGTCTCAAGTTCAAATTGTGAGTGAAGCTGGCCAATCTCAACCTAACATCCCACCCCAGGGATACTTACAACTGAACAGCATAGTATTAATAATTACTCTAATACTACAAATATTGCATCTTTGGTTTAAGTTGAGAACATCTGTATTTTTTTCACTTTTCTTTATTCTTTAGTTCTCGTCTTGTTGACACAAATGGAAATTTACATTTCTTGGCAGAAAAGCTTTAAGTTTAGAAGAATAATAATAGATAGATTTCACATCATGCTGCTGCCAAGTCATTCAAATAAGAATCCTTCCATTCTAATCTCCCTGTCTGGTCCGGTTCTACTAAAGTCTTCAAGAAGAGTTGGCAAAGATAGCAACTAAAACACATAATCCACACTATTTTATTGTGCCTGACAATTTTATTAATTCTATTGGGTCCTGTTAATCTACTCTGATTTGCAGACCTCTCCCCTGCCAAAAAAAAAGGGGGGAGATGGAATCCTAGTATGGCCCACCTAGCAAATGTAACAGCCCCTCCCTATAAAATGAACGCATCTCACAGTTCATCCAGCAGGACTTCAGGGATTGTTCCAACTTCAATCTCTACTGGGTCAAAGAGAAGCTGACTCCACTTGGCTCTGAAGCAGCTCAGCCTCACAAGATCTCCTGCCTCCAAAAAGCTGCTTTCTGTTCTCCCTCCTAAGCATTACTAGCTCTGGAGTCCTGGGAAGAGTGGTCCAGAAGGATAAGGAAATCTACACCACACACCTGTGTTTTCCTGTCAAGTTACAATCATATTCACAAATTATGGGTCTTCCATCCACAGATTCTGTGCCATGCTGGCATTTTGCTATAATATTCAAGTCACTGTCTTGTCAGGGGCCTCAAAAGTTATTAGGGATAAAACCATGACAATCATTTATTTTCATATACCTACTTTTCTCTCATTGCCCGCATGAAAGAGGGCTCTTCTGTGGCACCCTCCTGTGATACTGTCAAAAAGCACTATCCCCTCCATCAACTTACCTCTATGCTCTCTGATTGTCTACAACTGCACTGTCCCTGTTTTCACCCTCGCTCATTCACCCATCATCGCCTCTGTCCAACACACCATCTCTTATCTTTAGACATCAGAATCCTTGTGCAAACACGGATGCCATGACCCCGTGCCTCTCCTTCTTGACCTTCTTGGTTTGCACTTCAGACATGGAGATTCCCATGGGGTTTCCGAGGACTGTTCTTGGACCAATCTAACAGCCTCCTCTGTGTGCTGATGTTTCAGTCTTCCTTCTCCTCTCTTCAAGTCATCTTTGCTTATATGTTCTATTGCTTACATTTGAATGGCTTCAAAATTTATTTCTGGTTTTGGTTTTTTACATTTTTCCCCTTTTTAATGGGTCTACTTGGGTAGACCTGAAATTGATTGTTGGGGGGAAAAAAATCAAAGTGTGTACAAAAATATAAGTTCTAATTTAATTGGAATAAGCACAAAATAAAAAATTATGTACATATGCTTGTCCTATACAGATAAGTTTTTATTTAAGGCTACTGTTGTGACTTATGTAGTTGTATGCTCCTGCATTTTAATCCAGTTAAGTAATCTAAAAAGAAGTTTTGCAGGGTGCAGTGCTGCATGCCTGTAATCCTGGTAACTCGGGAAGCTGAGGCAGGAGGATGGCAAGTTCAAAGCTAGCCTCGGCAACTTAGCAAGGCCCTGAGCAACTTAGCAAGATCCCATCTCTAAATTTTAAAAAATTTTAAGGGGCTGGGATTGTGGCTCAGTGGTAGAGCGCTTGCCTCACATGTGTGAGGCACTGAGTTCGATCCTCAGCACCACATAAAAATAAATAAAGATGGGCTGGGATTGTAGCTCAGTGGTAGAGCGCTTGCCTCGCATGCGTGAGGCCCTGGGTTCGATTCTCAGCACCATATACAAAGCAATAAAATAAAGACATTGTGTCCGTCTACAACTAAAACAAGAAATATAAAAAATAAAAATAAAAAATAAATAAATAAATAAAGATATTGTGTCCATCTACAACTAAAAAACATATTTAAAAATTTTTTTAAAAGGGTTGGGGGTGTGGCTCAGTGGGTAAGCAACCTGGATGCAATCCCCAGTACCAAAAATTAAAAAATAAAAAAAAAGAAGTTTTGCTTTTATATAATGAAATCTTTCTGAGAGCTCTCTTATGGTTGCAGACAATGCAATAATGAAATGATGAGGAAGATGTGAGACTTTCCAATCCTATTTAGAATGTTGGGCTCCCTGGCAAGTATTGCAACTCTGTTGAAAATTCTTGGTTTTTAATTACCTTGCCAATAGAAACTATAGAAAACTCCAAAAATTTCAGTAAAATACTCTCTTAGCCATTGTGAACTATCTGATTATACTCCTGTTTGAAGGCTAAACAGGCCTTTCCCAAAAGAGAAGCACAAACAGTCAACAAATATATGAAGGAGTGTTCAACATCTCTATAGAGAAATGCAAATTAAAACTACACTGACATTCCAACTCACTCCAGTCAGAATGGCAATTATCAAGAACACAAATAACAATAAATGTTGGTGAGGATGTGGGGGAAAAGGTTCACTCATACATTGCTGGTAGGACTGTAAATTGGTACAACCACTCTGGAAAATGGTATGAAGATTCATCAGAAAACTTGGAATGGAACCACCATTTGACCCAGTTATCTCACTCCTTGTATATAGCCAAAGGATTTTAAATCAGCATACTACAATGATTAAGCCACATCAATGTTTATAGCAGCATAATTCACAATAGCTAAGCTCTAGAGGCAAACTAGATGCCCTTCAACAAATGAATGGATAAAGAAAATGTGGCATATATATACAATGGAATATTACTCAGCCATAAGGAATAACTTTATGACATTTGCCGGTAAATGGATTGATCTGAAGACCATAATGCTAAGTGAAATAAGCCAATCCCCCCCAAAAACAAAGGTTGAGTGCTTTTTCTGACACGTGGCAACTAACTCACAATAAGTGGCAGAGGAAGGGGAGAATGGAAGTCAGTGTAGTAGACAAAAGGTAATGAGAGAAAAGGAGGGAAATGGGGAAAGGAAAGACAGAAATCTGACATAACTTTCCTATGTATATCAATGAATACACCACAGTGAATCTCAATATTGTGTACATCTACAAGAAATTAATTTTAGCCCCACGTGGTGGTGCATGCCAGTAATGCCAGTGGCTCAGGAGGCTGAGGCAGGAGGATCATGAGCTCAAAGTCAGCCTCAGCAATAGCAAAGCACTAAGTAACTCAGTAAGACCCTGTTTCTAAATACAATACAAAATAGGGATGGAGATGTGGTTCAGTAGTTGAGTGCTTCAGAGTTCAATCCCTGGTACCCCCCCAAAAAAAGAAATTAATTTTTAAAGAATAAATATATAACTATGGGTAAATGACAGAAAGATCAATAATCCATAGAGAGAAGAGAGCAGGGGGTTGAGAGAGGGAAGGGAAAGGAGAGGTACTAGGGTTTGAATTAGAACAAGATATATTTCATGCTTGTATAATTATGTCAAAATGGGGGATTCTACTGTCATATATAACTAAAAAGAACCAATAAAAACTTAAATTTTTTTTTAAAAAGGGTTCAACAAATCAGCAAACACATCAGGATTTTCAAAGTACTTTTACTTAATTATTTTGAAACTGAGCACACTAACATTCTGAAAGATTCAATCAAAAATACAGAACGTGGTTGTGCCAAGCAAGTTCAAACTATAGAAGAAAATCCAGAACACAGTGACATAGATGCTTTGAGAATCCAAAAACCACATATATTTGATCTTAATTTCAAGAGTGCAAAAGCAAACTCTTGGTAGAGTCCTGAAAACAAAAGCAAAGATATTCTTCACACTCGCCCACTTAAAAGTCTGCTAGAAACACAGGGCCCTCATTTCTCTGTGCACAGATCTCCTAGGAAGCCCCAGTGTCCACAAGACCAACTCCAAATGGCTTTGCCTGGATCAGGGCTCTGGATGAGAGGAACCAGGTTCAGCCTCTCCCTCCCATCCTCTGAGCCTGCCCAACTCCCCACCCAAAGCCTGCTGCAGAATCTCTCAGCTGTTGACTTGACTCTCTGCACCAGTGGAACACAATCTCCCTATGGGCAGTGGCTGCATCCTTCCACATAGCACACAGAGACACTAGAGGATTATTCTAGGGATGACGAACAACAGAATGGGTGGAGTGAGACTTCCAGGCACTGTCTGATAGCAATGGGGCAAGATGTCTGCTGTCACCGGTTTCTCAGGGGTAACAGCAGCAGCAGCAGCAGCAAGCATCCTTCTGATCAGGATCAGGCCCCATGGACGTTGGCAACGGGGCCCCAAGAAACAAGATTCCCAAAGTGAAGAATACAGCTCCAATATTTAGCCAGGCTTGGGCTCTGATTTTTTATGCCCTTGTTAACTGTTGTCAGATTATTGTTTGAAAACATTACATTGTTATTCAAATTGACTTAAGACTAGTGTGCTTTAATGGCAGCTAAAATGTTAAGGGACATCAAAGCAATACGAATGAAAATAAACAGATAAAGGCAAGAAAAATAGACACGAACTTCTATACTACAGGCTGCTTCTCTCTCGGCATCAATTTTTCATCCGTTCAATACCCATGAGAGTTACTGTGGAGATTAATATTTAGCCCATGTATATGAGAGAAGTACAAAGTGATTCATAGTTTGCAGAGATACCCACAAAATTGGAAAAGAACCAGCAAATATTTGGCCCTCCTCTAGTCATCAAATTGTCAGTGTAGATGCATTTGCGGAAGTATCGAGAACTTTTCACTAGATGTCCACATACTTGCTGGATTAAAAAACGGCCATTTCACAGATGGGGTGGCGGGTAGAAATAAAGGTAACTCTTGCAATTCCTTTAAAAGGTAGGGCATTTTTATGTAGCACATGCATTTTTTTTTTTTTAACTATTAGGCTTTCATCTTAACTCTGGTGAGCCCTGCATTTGCCACAGGCTGATAAGTGAATATGGCAGAACTTCAAAACTCATGTCAGCCAAAGAATCCAGAGAGAGAGAGAAAAAAATCAGACATAAAGCTGGTAGAAGGCAGCTATAAATTTTTTTAATGCCTTTTATTTAATTCTACCAGAAGATCACACAGCAGTACGATCCAGATTTGATACATCTCTCAACCTCAACTCATGCACACACATGGCCTAAACCCAAATGTTTACCCCAAGTATGTGTTTTTCATTAAACTAGTAAACCTAAGAAGATTGCTTCTAAGACCAATAAGTTAATCCAGTCCTTCCTCCTCAGACAATTTTGGACCTTCAATTTACTACAGTGACTCATGAAGAACTGATAAAGAAAAAAATAACAAGGTAAAAGCAGTAATTCTTCATTTAGAAATGAGAGCCCAGCCGGAGGCCAACATTCATTATCTACAATTTAATTTGTAGCACCTAGTTTAGAGATAGAAATATATAGTATTTATAGCAGAAATAATGGCAAGGAAAGAGAAAATAAAAACACCATATATTGCAAGTTTGCACTGTTCTTGAGTTTGCTCACGAGTTGTAGGTGGAGAAGACAAAGAAAGATGCCTAAAAATTTGCCCATATGTCAGCTCTGCTCTATTACAAGGGGTGACAAAAGACACGTACTAGAATATTCACAGCAACACTCTTCGTAACCAAAAATCTGAAACTACCAAATGCCCATCAGCAGTAGGTTGAATATTTAAATGTGATATAGTCACACAATGAAATATTACACAGCCAGGAAAATGACCATCTACAACTACACATAATGTGGATGGATCTTATGAAGTGGAACCAAAGAGAAGAGGCCAAACAGGAAAAAAGAACAAATTTATAAAGGACAAAACAGCTACAACAAATCTATGCTAGTAGAAGTCAAAGATCCAAGGAGCTAAAAGGTGCCAATGACAGGCTATTTCTTTAATTTGGTTCTATTTCATAAGTAGGTTTGTGACATCTGTACAATTTATGATAGGTGCATTTATCTACAGGTATGTTCATAAGTAGGTTTGTGACATCTGTACAATTTATGATAGGTGCATTTATCTACACATATGTTTTCTTCCATAAACAGTGGGTACATGTCAAGTCCAAAAACTTCTAGACAGTTCCTTAATGTCTGCTTCAGATTTGTCTCATTTTCATGAATGCCATTATCTTCCTTAAGTAAGAAATGTATAGCTGTGTAGTTTAGATAACCCAACAGAAGTATATTGAAACATCTGCAGTACATGACAAAAAAGAACCTGCAAAATGGGCTAAATTGGGGGAAGGGGGCAGCCAGATCATTGAAGAAATTTAAATATCCAATAAGAAAATGAAACCTAGTTTTCCTTCATTATATTATGAAAAAATACAATAAAATTGAAAGAAAGTACTATCTTTTGCCTTGGTGTCAAACTAGGAAGTGCTGGAGTTGATTACAAGAACACAAACTCAGTTGGGCATGGTGGAGCACGTCTGTAATCCCAGCACTTTGGGAGGCTGAGACAGGAGAATCGCAAGTTCAAAGCCAGCCTCAGCAACGGCAAGGCACTAAGCAACTCAGTGAGACCCTGTCTCTACATAAAACACAAAATAGGGCTGGGGATGTGGCTCAGTGGTCAAAAACCACTGAGTTCAATGCTCGGTACCAAAAAAAAAAAAAAAAAAAAAGGGTATTTACCCAAAGGAGTAATGTAGGATCTCTGCAAAGACTTAGCTAAAAGGGTGTTCACTAAAACATTATTGATAATAGAGGGGGTAAAATTCCTAAATGGCAACAATAAGGGGTTTATAGCACCCATAAAGCAGAGAAAAGAAAAACAAAAGCAAAGCAGAGATAAAAGGACAGAAAGCATATATCAAAATGTTGGCAGCATCTCTCAGAAGTCAATTACTGGTGCTTTTTAAAATTATTGTATATTTGTTGCATTTGCTAATATTTCACTGAAACTGAAAAAATAAACATGATCAGTTCAGGAAAAAAAATGTTTTTTTGAGCAATTCACGCTTAACTATCATAGCTCTTACAGAGAACTTAGTTTTTGGCCATATATTGCCAGTTTTATTATAGCCATATTGTTCCAATTTTTTGGCTTACTCATCTTCAAGATGTAATTTTAATTACTGAACATAATACACTGTTGTGATAGAAAACCTGAAAACAAAACATTGAATAAAATAGAAGACACTCAAAGGTAACCTCTGTACCACTCCGTGTATTTTCCTGCAGCCACACCATTACCTTATGTTTCATTTAAAACTATAATTAGCATGGAAATATTTGCTACTCCTAAAAGGAAGACAAGAACTGATACAATAAAGCTCAAACAATATGACTTGAATATTTACATGAGTTGTGTTGATTTTAGTGAGATATGAAAGATCAAACCTAATTCTTCATGAAATTCCTAAGACTTATTTATTAGCCTATGTATATGAATAATCATTGTATATTAACACACTAAATGTATTTGAAACATTATTTTAACAGCTATTTACTGACTTTTTAAGAAAGCTTTGGGTCATTTTGAAATAAAAGCTATTGATAAGCTAGAGATGCCAGCTTGCCAGTCCTGGCACCACAATTGCCACAATCGAGTATTTGCTTGAGCATTTATTTTCTTTCCTTAATCGCCTGCGGAGGTGGAAAGAACAAATTACACATTCAGGGAGCTCATGCCTCCCTTTACCCTAATTCACCAGACAAAACATAACCTGCAAGGATTCAGCAATGGCTTCTCCCTGAAGCAACAATCCAATGGACTCAGTACACAGTTACTTATTGATCATCCTATGCACAATTACAAAGCCCTATCACAATTGTGAAGTGTCTTCCATGGTACACACACCTTTCCCAGCTCTTCCCACACCATGCAGCTCTAGGAACTGCATTATCAGATCTCTCTGTCCTGCTTCTCACCTCAGCTTCTAATAAGCATGAGATTCAAAAGCCGTCTTGATTGCAAAATTTTCAAGATTGTTCCGAAGTCTGGATGAAATGTGATTTCACTGCCTGTTCTATTCTCTAAGTAAATGTGTTGCAGGTTTCACTAAATGGACATTCTGCCTTCTGGGAGAGGAAGACCCTTCATCTTAAGTGAAAACTTCAAGGAAAAAAAAAACAACAGCCTTTCCTATGAACAGAGCTGAGTAGGACATGATGAATCGAAGTATGAAATGAGCAAATTGAAAAGGAGGATTGCCAACTCCTATGTCACTGCATTTAAGCAATGTGTATATGTACATGTGTAGAAAAAAGACTAGAAGGGAATGTACTACAATGTTAAAATTCTTCATCCATTCATGAGCATTGGAATAAGAATGATTTTTACGTTCATTTGCAATGTTTTTCAACATTTTTCAAATATTCTCTATTAATGAAGGATTGCTTTCATTTTTAAAAAACCACAATAAATGCTACCAGACACTGAAAATGTGGTAAGGGATGTATACCAAAGGCTCTGAGACTTGGGGCTTCTCACAACTCAAGTTTATGCAGTTTCCAAAGCTTCATTCCAAAAGTATGTCAAAGCTAAGGCATCTATGTCTTCTGAAAATCTACTGTCACCATAGAAAAACATTTGGCATCCTTTATCCATGACGGAGGTTGAAGGTACAGGGGAGAAAAAAAGACCTACTACTAGAAAACAATTTGTTTTTATCTGTTTTCCTTGTGCATTTCAATGGTGCTTTGTGGAGGAGGGGTATTAACCCTAAGAAAATTGAACAATGGGCCCTCACCCTACCTCTAAAAGTAAAACAACATTAACTTAAGCTCCAAAAGCAGAGATGAGGGAGTCTGCAGGATTCACACACATGCTGCTCAAGGTCAAACATCTCCTCTTTCAGCTAGATCCCAACTATGTGTTTCAGCAGAAAAGGAGGATTTTCCTGCGTGTCCTGCCTGCCCTAAGGTAGTCTATGATAAAAGAGATGGACGCCAATCATGGATGGTCACCATGGAGCAACCCAGAGGTGGGCAACTGGCATTTCTACCAACCAACAGAATTGGATGGAGATGAAAAAGTGGCAATATGAAATAGGTTCGTGGATACAGTGGTCTTGAAATCATCCCTCACCCAGGTAAATGTATAAGTTTTCATCCACTTTCTTTGGTGTTCTCCTCCCTTTGTAACAACCTAGCCAACAGGTTCCTCTGCTAAGCAGTTGGTACAGCCTGAGATGGACAGGGCTGATATCCCCCAGCGTCCCGCTCCCTCCTCTGACCTGGGCCTCCAACGGTTATCCGGAACTAAGAAAAGAGTTTTCAGCAATAGAAATGAAATGTTTCCTTGAGTAAAGGTTCATCATTTACTATTATCCCCTGGTATTTAACAGGGCACTTCAGAAGTCATAGAGGACTCTCAAAGAGACTTATATTCCCCCTTATGGCTCATGTCTCTCTCACAGCAATCTTGTGAACTCTAAAGACAATGCCACACTTTGCAGTTGTAGAAACTGAGGCTCTGAGAGATAAAGCATCTTAGCCCCCTCTGGAGGGAGCAACAGTTAGGACAGAAACTAGTAGTCCAGGCCACCAACATCCACAAGGAGAGCAGCCTTCTTGCCCGGGAAGCATCTTGCCCTCTGGAGGGCAGAAGGAGTGCTGTCAGGCCTGGTTGGTCCTACTCCCTTCCCTGCAAGTCAAACTGTCAGGACAACAGTTACACTTTCCTTTTGCATCTTCCCAAGGTCAAATGCACAACAGGTGCTCATAAGATATCCCAGGCCTGGCTGATCGGGAGACATGCAGCCCTCATGAGCACCAAGAGCTGTCACTGGGGGCTGGGATTGTGGCGCAGTGGTAGCGTGCTCGCCTAGCACGCGTGAGGCACTGGGTTCGATCCTCAGCACCACATAAAAAAAAAAAAAAACAAAGATATTCTGTCCACCTAAAACTAAAAAATAAATAAATAAATATTTAAAAAAAAAAAGAGCTGTCACTGGCAGACACATGCACAAGAACTATTTTAAAAGAATCAACCGAAATGCCTAACACACACATACACACACACTCAATCTTATCTCCTTGTCTTACCTCACATCCCAAGCAACTTTAAGTGACTTACTTCTAAGGCTCAAATCTGGCCCTAATTTCTGAAAAAAATTTTTTACAATTGCATTAATATCACTTTTTTGGTCTTTAAGTGTCCTACACAGAGCTGGGTGATTACTGGGCAGTCTACTTTGGCTTTCGTGGAAAAATGTCCATGTATTCTGATTTAGAAGCAAATAAGTAGTATAATATTCTTCAATTGCTTTTTTTTCCCCCTGTATTTTACTGTGCTCCTTTCCTTTCTTTGCAGACTTGCCAGGGGGTTCACTAGAATATTCCAAGGGGTTTTCTGGACTGCTCATTCCCCCAAAGCAGAGAAACATTCAGAGAATTCACTGGGAAGATGGTTCACTGAAACGCAGTGACTAGAACTCAAGAAGGTCCCTGTACCTACCACAGGACAAGTGACCAAGGGGAGGCAAGGAAGAAAAATTAAAGTTGTGAGAACCAGCGAACAAAAGCAGAGCTTCTCCATTTGGGTCCCTATAACTGTATATTTTTAGTCATTATATGCTGGACACACACTTGACTACTACCACGTAGCTCTCATTCCTCAAAAGTTGCTGAAGGAGCCTAAAAATCTTGCTCACTATGTTAATTCTACAAAAATATTCTCATTTAATATTTCTACAAAAATCTTGTAGAAATTTAGTAATTCTACATTTAATAATTGTAGATTTAAAATTGTAGATTAATAATTACAATTATTAATAATTATAATCTAATTCTATCATTTAATAATTCTACAAAAATCTTGCTTACTATGTTAATTCTACAAAAATATTGTCATTTAATATTTCTTCCAAAGGACCAAAAAAGAAAATGGAAAGTAGATTCCTGGTGGTATTTAACTTTAAAAAAGTTAAATGCAGTATGGTTTCATGTATTCTATGGTACAAAAGATTCACAAATATGTACAAGGTAAAAAAGTAGGAAACACAGATATTCTAATTGCTCAAATTTTTCAGATGGCAATTTTATCAAATTTAAAAATCAAGGATGCCTATCACTCATATATATCTGGGCAATTAATTCTTCTTTTCCATCTGACTCATTCCATCTAAACCAGGTAAGCTTTCCTGAAATAAAAATTTCTTTTGACATTTTTTTAGTCTATCTGAAATAGGGAATTGACCTACAAATTCTGATTTACTGACTCTCATTTACAGGGAATTCTGGCACCCAAATGGGTCAAGAGATGTATACACAGTATGTCCAAAACCTCTTTCAAGTGAATCGATTCACCTTTCAGCCAGTCCCACAGACTTGGTGGGCTCCATCCCAAGCGCCTGTTTATTCATTTCCTCCCCTGAAAATGTTAAAAGCTCTGTGTTGTTAACCAGCTGGTAGAGCTGAGCAAATCCTCATAAATCAGCCCTTTGCCAGAGGAACGGGAGTTCATGGCGGCTCTTCCTTGACACGCAGAGAAAACAACTGAAGCCCATTTCAGTTCACAAAAGAACATTCACATGTTCACAGACCTCTTCTTTCATCCATCGGATCACAGTTCGTTTTTGATGAACTGTGTTCATCAACCACCCCCCAGGGCCGCACAGAGGGTGACAGCACAGGCGAGGAGTCTGGCTGCCGAGGGTTCAAGGCCTGGCTCCACCACTACACACAAGCTCTGGCTGGGGAAAGTCACTGAACTCCCTGAGCGCCGTTTCCGTGGCGGTAAAACATGGAAAGAGCAGTGGGCTTGCCGCTTGCCGGGAGGATTAAGTGAGGACGCTGGAGAGGAGCCTTCTGTAGATGTCAGCGCTCTGCAGAACCTTTGACTCCATGCTGATAGGAAGTATAGGTCTGTGAAGTGGGGGATTTGCTGTCCTGCCTGATTTACCGTAAATTCAGGCTGTCACTTCAGAGACGCACCCTGCAACATTTTGAGTCCAGTAAGTTCCCAGAAAGACTTTGAGTCTACCTGATCAAAAACACAACCTCACATGTGATACTTGGTAAGCCTGTGTGTCAGTCACCAACAGCGACAAATGCTTTTAAAGTTGCCATTTGCCAGTGATGCTAGTGGACAGCTTGAAGCAAGTAGGCTGGGGCAATCCTTCAGGATGTCTGCATCCCACACTCCGTCTCAGCCTGAGAGCTGAGGAAACAAAGTTCACCCCTTGTAAAATGCAGGCAATAGCATCTTCCCTCATAAAACTTTTGTAGAAAGAAAATGAGGTAAGTAAAACAAAATTATAAAGAGACATCTAAATATTTTTAAAAACTCATAAGCTGCTATATGGGAGGGAGTAGATTCCAATTTGCATATTATGATGTCCATCACCAACAATACCTATTGGATGTCAAAGTACAAATCCCTTTACATCTTCCTGAAATCCTCATCACAAAGTTTATCATTCCCATTTAATCAATGAGAAAACCAAAGCTCAGAGAAGGTAAGAAAGTTCCCTAAGGTCACATAGCCGAATCACAAATTAAGCCTGGGTATACAGGATCCCACAGCCCATGCACATTAAGTTGGGAAGTACAAGCTTTAGAACCACCCTCTTACTTGTATCAAGTCTGAATTTGTCATTTAGGTTCCAACTCACAGACAGGACGGTAGAGGAGGATGGTCATACACGGAGGACAGTGATCAACAAGGGGACAGATGGCTGAGCCAGCCTGTAATGATGTTCTATTTTAATTTGATTAAACATTTACTCAGACCCCATTAGTTGTAGCCCACATATGCTGGTGCCAACCCAAAGATATCCTCAGAGATTCCCATCGAGGTGCCAGAAGGCATCTGGGTTCTCAGCAGAGGTATGGAGAATGTCCCTCTCCCCAGTTTTATACAGCACTCAGCCTCTAGGTCCTGACAAATCCTACTTAGGCTCATAGGTCACACAAAATTTTTCATGGAAAGATACACATGTGTACACAGACTCTCTCGTTCCTCCCTCCTCTTCCCCTGCACCCAGGTCCCTAGTTCAGAAAAAAATTCTTGTTCAGGCAGAAGAAACACAACTTGGATTCATGCAAACCCATGCCCAGAGAGGCACAAGCCCATCACCTGCATAAACAGTAGGGCTCCCATCCCCAGCCTGAACTCAGCTGGGACAGTCTGCTTCCTACCTTTTATGTGTCTAAGACTGTATATGTCTTCAGCCCCAGGGTACTTAAAAAAATAAAAGGTCCAAACTTAATCCAGTGAGTGTTTCCTTAAAGAAACTACTTCCTGAACTTTCAAGGGGTTGTGCTGCCTTCCTTTGGACCCGGCTGAAGGCAGGAAGCTGATTGGCTAGCTGACCAAGTCATGCCCGGCTCCTCAACCCAGCACTGCCCCAGGGTATCTAGGAATCCAGGCAATGCAAGGACTCCAGGAAGGGCCCAGGAGTTCTCCCCTCTCCCCTCAGGCTCTTTTAAAACCTTCCTCCTTGGGCTGGGGATGTAGTTCAGTGGTAGAGTGCTTGCCTGTCATGTACAAGGTTCTGGGTTCAGTCACCAATAAATACATAAATAAAACCTTTCCCCCAAATTTCCAGGCCGTAGCCAAGCTATTTAATAGAAACTATACCCTAAAATAAGAAGCCAGTCTCAAATAGAATGGTAAGTGAACTCCTTATGGAACAGAAAAGGGACTCCGTTCACTTGTTCATCCATCCCTATCTAATGGACCTGCTTCCTGAGCACCCACATTGTTATACGAGGCACTGAAGATCACAGTGAAGGGACAGTTAGTCCTTCCCAAAGGGAGCTTGCAAGTCTCTACTAGATCCTGTATTCTAGTGGGGGTAGGGGTATTGGAAAGAGAGAGACCAGAGGTGGAGAGGGAGCATCAGAAGACCCTGTAGCTGAATAATGAGGAATATCTAGTCATGCAGAGCTGGGAGAAAAGACAGAGGCAGAGAGAATAGTAAGTGCAAAAGCCCTGTGGCAGAAAGTGACATATCAAAACATAAAGATTTCCATGACTTCTAGAAGAAGGATTCCATCAGGATGGCCTTTTGGGAATGAAAGGTCGAATAAATGAATAAAAAAGGAGGTAGGGTTTGTGATTAGTATCACTTTGCAAGTAAGGAAACCAGTGTACAGAAAGGCAAAAGAACACATCTAGTAATTGGCAACACCAAAATTCAAAGCCAGTGAGTATGATCCAGAACACAAGCCTTGGATCACTGAGCTCCTACATTCCTAGGGCTATAAGATACAGATATTTAAAATGGTAAATTTGATAGAAGGAAGATCGTTAATAAGCAGTTTGCCAAGGAGATAGGGGAACGAAAGACACACTGCAGAGATGATCAATGTGCAAAATGTAGACAGATCAGCAGAAGAGTAAAGGGCAGTTATAATAGAGTGAAACTAACACCGTGTGCTCCTCAGCGGGGTGTCCCAGGCTTCCTGATCATGCCTGTCCAGTAAGACAGTACTGGAGTGTCACATGCTGGTGGCATGCCTAATATACATGCAGGATGGGGCTTTGCTTTAAGCAGTGTCACTCACACCTCCACAAAACATTCCATAAACCCCACCACCAGTGAGACTGGGCTGCGCGAGGCGCACCAAGTCAGATAAAACAGCTCTGCCCTTGCGGATCTCCAAGTCTACCCATTGAGCTAGACATGGAACCAAATCACTGTTCACACAGATTTCAAGCGCTGCACACATCAGAAACCAAGGGGCACAGTTCGATACCCTGTCTCTGGACCTAGGTGAGGGCCCAGCTGTGTCCCAGCTGATAGGACACTGGCCAAAGTCAATGCCCACCAAATGTTACAACAGAAGCTGCCCATATGATGGCTTACCAAGGAACAGGAGGTTCCCAGGAGGGAAGTCAGGAAAGAAATGTGCATCACCCAAGGGCTGAGAAAGTTTAAAACATTAACTGTTTCAACTCTGTAGCTTCCAGCAGTACCTCAGTTTACAGATGTAACTGCAGGCCACCAAAAAGCAGGTGCTTCATTTCACAGTCATTGATCATCAAAACCCCTTGGGCAGTGACCAGGACGGCAGAAGCCATGGTGTATACCACTCTGGAATGTGTGCCTTCATTAAGATAGCCACCTTCAGGAAGATACCTAGATATACAGATACCTTCAGGAAGACCAAAGAAACACTGAAAGACCAGGACTTTGATCTCCAGGGGACTCATTTATCCCTCTCAAAGAGAGCTATTCCTTTCAAAACACACAAAACTCCACCAGACTGAATCTGGGCCCTCTCATGCATTCAACAAATATGTACTAAGCTCCTATGTATACTGAGGCTAATAACTGCTATTTTTGGTGGTAATTTGTTGTAGCAGCCTGAATAAACTACCTAAGTAAAAAGATCCCTACCTTCTTATCTCTTGTATTATAAAAGATTGGTAATAAAAATACACACATTGCTGGTGAAAGGGTAAGTTGATTTAGCCTTTCTGAGTATGTACAGATGTCTTAAAATGTGAGTATTTCTTGATCCAGTAATTCTACTTTAAGGAACTGAAATAATTAGAGATTTAGCTTTGGGATGGAACTTCCTGATAAGCTAGACTTGGAGTGAGTGAGTGTGTGTGCAAAAAAAGAGAGCAAAAATAGTCCCAGTATTTTAAGCCTGAACAACTGGAACTTGACATCAACCGGCTAGAAAAGGTGGAAAGCTCTGAAGGAGGTTGGGGAGATCAGCTCAGTTTGACAATGTCAGGTTCAAAGCCAGACATGGCAGCTAATGCCTGTGGTCACAGCTACTGGAAAGGCTGAGGCAGGAGGATCACCTGAGCCTAGGAATTTGAGACCAGCTCAGGCAACTTAGTGAACGCATCAATCAACCAATCAATCAATCAATCAATCAATACAACACAAAAGATGTATATCAGAGATCAAATCAGAAATGTCTGATGCATTGCTGAGATATGATAGATAAGTCTGACATTTAGAAGGGAGAGATCTGACCTGGAAAAATAAAATGGGGAGTATTAAGCACATCAGTGGTATTTCCATCCATAAAACTGGTTGATATCACCCAAGATATAAAGAGAAAGAAGAGAACCCAAGAGTGAACTCTGGGGCACTCCAGCATTAATAGGATGGAGAACAGAAGAAATGCCAGCAGAGGAGACTGACAAGCAGTGAGCGAAAGCAGATACCAGGCAGAGAGACGATGGGATGGCCAATAAAGAACGCCCTCGACTCAGATGCAGAAGAGAGAATGCAGAGCTGTGTCCAAAGCAGTGAAGAATAATGAGGACTGAAAACAGTCCACTGGATTGAGCAACACGAGCATCACTGGAGGCCTTGGAATACGATTCCATGTTATAAGTGGCCAAGACAAAAGCCAGAGCAGGTTAAAGAAGAAGGTAGAGGCAAAGAACATAAATGTCTGACTCTTTGAAGAAAATCTGCAGCAAGGAGGAGCAAAGATGGGAGCGGTAACTGCTGGGAGGGAACAGGGTCAAGAAGTGTTGGTTTCTTTAAAGAGGAGGATCACGTGCTGTCGGAAACCCAGCAGAAAGACAAATTAGGACAGAAGGAAGAGGTGAGGGTAGCTGGAATAATGGCCTGCAGAAGGCAAGAGGGACGGGACCAAGGGTGCATCTGGAAGGGCTTTAAACACGAGCTGGGCAGTTTACCAGCCATGACCGGTAGGACAGCAGAGCACGTGGGCAGTGACACCAGGAGGGGAGATGTGGTTGTGGGAGACAGTGAACTTCTCTTCTGTCCTCTTCCATTTACTTAGTCAAAGTAGAAGGTAAGGCTATCCACTGAGAAATGAGGTGGAAAATGGGCTACCGGAGAGAGGAGAATATTGTAGAAAACATGAAACAGTCTTCCAGGAATAATGGGAAAGTAGAGCTGGGGAGGGGGCATGTTCCCAAGAAGCCACATTCTGTCTCTGAAGCCCAAAAGAGCACGATGTGTAACTGCCTTTTCCATTGTCTATTAAATTACACAGTCTCAAAAAAAAATTTTTTTGTACCGAGGATTGAACTCAGTAGTACTCGACCAGAGTTCCATTTTCAGTCCTATTTTTGGTATGTTTTTATTTAGAGACAGGGTCTCACTGAATTGCTTAGCACCTCGCCATTGCTGAGGCAGGCTTTGAACTCACGATTCTCCAGTCTCAGCGTCCCCAAGTGCTGGGATTACAGGCATGCACCACCGTGCCTGGCCTCAAAAATTTTTTAGGAGCATGGGGAAATCTCTTGCTACTCTAAAAATCTTTAGCAAACTTGGGCCTATGCAAATGTTTCCTTACTGAAAGGGGACTCCAATTATTTGCCCATTATCTAAGACCAGGGGCTGGCAAACTTTTTTCTGTCAAGGGCCAGAATATAAATATTTTCAGTTTTGTAGGCCATTCTGTTGCAGCCTTGTAATCATAGGGCCAAAGCAGCCATAGACAATAATAAACAAAGGATAGGAGTATATTCCAATAAAACTTTATTTACACAAATAGTCAGTGGGCTGGATTCAGCCTTCAAGCTATACTTTGCCAACTCCTGTAACATAAAACACACACATCTTCTAAGGATTAGAGTAGAATATCATAACTTCTCACCTATTCACTGAAAATATTATTGTCTAACAAAAGGAAGGTCCAAATGCAACACAGAGCCTAATGAGCAACAGGATTTAAATTTCAAATTGATGCAAAGCTTGCAAAGGCTAGTTCATATAGTTCTTTTAGTGTAACACTATAAATATCTTTCACTGTGATTTGAAAGTTTAATAAAAGCATTCCATTACCCCACAATGCATTCCTCTGACATGATTATACCCATTTTGCAAACAGACAATGGCAAACACATAAAGGCCCAGGTTAAAGGGCATTTTAAAAGGAAAATAGTTCCTAGACTTCTAAACAAACAAAATCTAGCAATGACTAGCTAGAAAACCATCCATGTACCCAACATTCCAAGAATTGGTGTTCTATCTATTGACCGAGCCAGAAAAATAAGAATCTTATCTTCAGATTTTAGGACTTCAGAGTAATTCTTTTAGATGGGTAACTTTCTCATGTTTAGGTCCATCTATACGTTTCTCTACAAGGATTCTTTCCTAGGTTCTGGAGCACCACAATTTTCAATGTGACTCCAAGAGTCCAAGTTTATAAGATTCTATGGCTCTGAGCCAGAATGTTCTGTAGCCAATAGCCAGCCACATGTGGCTAGTAAGTACTTCAAATGTGGCTATTGTGACTGGGAATCTAAATATTTAATTTTAATTTATTTAAATTTTAATAGGAGTGGCCAAATATCACTAGTGGCTACCACATTGGCCAGAGCAACTTCAAGGAAACCAAAGCATAATTAGGCATTACTTTTCCTTTCTTCTTTTTCTGCCTAAGCTCTCCAAATAATCTCAAAGATCCTACTTTATAATCTTTGCTTTAAAATAATAATAATACTCCCTGCAAAGACATGCTCCTTACAAAAAAAAAATCTCGATCCCTAGTTTCTCCAAAGGAGCTTACATTTCACTTCCCTACCAGTCAAGGTTATTAACCAACTTTCCAACTTTCAGTGGAAGATAACGCCTCACATAGAATGAAAGACATATTCTCTGTCTGTATAGGAATTAAATTTTTGGCAAACAGAGTCCCAAATAAATTCCTATTGAACATCAGCTTTACCATCCTTGCGGGGTATAAACACCACCATATTGGTAGTGCCAATCTCTATAATTGCCTTTCACTATGTGCTGGCAACAGCACCAGAGCAGGCAGCAACAGGCTGAATGCTAATTAGCTTTCATGTACAGGCTGTTCTTTGGGGAGCGGAGTGATGGGGAAGGGACCTGAGGCACCTTGTCAGTATCTTATCTTACCCCAACCAGACCCACAGCAAGAGTTTAGGTCAATCCAACCTTAGAGGAGTGAATGATTTCTGGAGAGAAGAAGGAGGAAGCAGTTCCGAATCAGAAATCCCTGTTCCTTCCAGAGAAGTTACTTTAAGTCTTCCTTCCAGGTTCCTAAAGTATCTGTGACAACACAAAGATTTCTTGATACTCCTAATAGCTCTCAAATAAGGAACACTTGACTTACTCTATAAATCTTATATTTATTTTATGTATTTGTTCAAGTCAAGAAATGATGGGTCATCTCAGAGTCCTCTTTTCTCATTTTCTTACCTTCCACACCCAGTCTAGCCATACCTCCATGGCAAAGACCAAGTCCATCCACTTCTACCTATTTCCAGGGCTGAACCACCACCTTCTCTTGCATATTTCTGAATGGCCTCCTGACTCAACTCTTGACCCAGATATTAACCCAAGAATAGACATCAGAGCATGGGGTGTTAGAAGCTGAGAATCAAAGGTCTGACTTCCTCAGTTTGGGTCCTCAGATCTGTAACTTATGGTCCAGGAAAATCAGTTACCTTCTGTGCCTCAGTTTCTTCATCTGTAACATAGGGATAATGACAGTACCTGCTTAACAGGATTATCAAGGATTAGATGAGTTACTCATATAAGACACTCAGAATAGGATAAGCATGTCCTAAGCCCTCTAGGAAGTGTCCTCTCCGGAAAAACTCCCCACTGGTTTCAAATTTCCTGATAATTCCCATCATACTTAGAATAAAACCCAAACTCTTGCCTTGATCTCATCTTATTTTGCTCTTCTCTGCTCTTACCATCTTCTGTTTCTGTTCTGGACACATGACATCGGTGTTCCCTCTAGGGCTCCACCTTGCAATGCCCTTAGTCTACAGATCCTCCCATGTTTGCACTTTCTGGTGTTCCCACCTCTCATCAGTCCTTTTGTGGTGACCAGAGTACCCATCCCAGCTGATACCTCCATGTTCATTGCCTTGTTTCCTGCCCACCTTCTGACTACTTTATCCCTCCTACACTGCAGGAACCCCGTCTGTTGCATTCAAAGTATCTCCAGAACCTACAACAATGCCTGGCTTTAGTAAGTGCACAAAGAACACTGCTTCTATGAATTAATGAGTGAATAAATGAGCAAATGAATGAATGAATGGATATAGCCATGTGATATATATTCCTAGACAGATAGATAGATAGATAGATAGATAGATAGATAGATAGATAGATACCTGATCCAGATCCTGTTGAATGAACAATTTTTTGCCTCAGCTGGTGACAGCAGGCACCCTTCAGCTTCAGTCAGTAATCAGCCCATGCAGGTGTTGCCCAAGCTACAGAGAGCTGCCTTGCTCAGGTGGTGCTCCTTCCAGGACAGCAGCCAAATGATAACCGATCTGCAAAAGGGTATGAAGGCCTGGCCATCCCAATCAAATGTGGCCCAAATCTTACAGTCCACTCTAACTGCAGAGCTCCCTGTGGGTTGGCAGAAGCCAGCATGGGGCCTATGTTGCATCTCAACATCTCCTTGCACCCACTCCTGCTCCCTCCCCTTCCTCTCCCAGGTGCAGATCTCAAAGGCACACCTAATAAACATCCTGCACATTAAACTCTTATCTCAGAGGCTACCTCCCAAGAAGTGCAACCTGTGATATGTGGTATGGTGAACACTGGCTCTCATCCCACATGGGCGTGCAGGGAGGCAGGCTGAGTAGGTCTACACACCTGGCACCCTTCTGTCCTATGCTACTAGTCTCCTTTTCTGCCTGAACTGACACGTTTTATAACTACGGTGCCCAGGGCTCACACTAAAACCTTCCTTATTGTTGGGATTTTAGAGCATGTTTCCTGAGTCCATAGGAATCCATACATATTCAAATCTGCAAGTGCTATTTTCACTATAATTTAATCAAGTGTTTTTTTTCCCCCTAACTCATGGGAAATAGTTCAGGGACCATCTAAAAGACTGCTTCCATCTCCCATTCCAACCCACCCTCTCTGCTTTCTTATTCTCTATCACTCATTCATGCTATCCTGCATCTTTTCTGGTCACCATTCAGAGAGGATTCAGAAACATGCACAGAAACCATTAAAGTGAGTGTTTAAACCCCATACTCTTAAGCCATATTTTCTTATAATTATGGCAGGATACTCAGAGATATTTCTCATGCAGATCTCAGATTCTGCAGATGAGCTTGAGTCCTCTTCTATCCCACAGCTCTCAGGAAATATAAATATCCAAATGCTTTGTTTGTGACCTTGTGGAGCTGCTCGGATATGCTACAGCTTCTCTTGCGCAATCTTGTGCACCACATACGTGCCCCTAGAAGGGCACAATCCACATATCAACTAGAGACTCCCTATTCCACAACAGGGGCTGTCAGTATGAAGGATGAAGGATGACACCTTTTTTAAAAAGTTTGTTTTAAATAAAACACACCCTGGAAGCAGTATTCAGAACTCACTTTCTTGAGTTGACCATTTGTACAAATGCTTGGAGCGTAGAGGCTTACCCTGACCAGGGTGTCATGGTGCCCTGTGCTCAGCTTCTTCTCTAGGCATCTGCAGCCTTTTCAGCAACACTGGTGTAGACCAGGCCTAATCAGAGCAGTGCCTGAGAATTTCGCCTCCCTGTCACCATGCATTAAGCAAATGATCAAACAAGCCTGAGCATATCATCAGCAATCTTAGGTATGAAATTCAGCCCTAAAATGTGGCTCAGCACATCAGAACCAAATAGCATCCATACAAAACCCCAGGATATGCTACAGAAGCTAGTATCTGAAACAAAAACCAGTCCAATCTTAGCTCCTCTCAACAACTTTCCCTGACAACCCTCCTCCAGTCTAACAACTGACTGGTCCTTCTTCCAGCTCCCCAAAGCAATTTCATAGCTTCTCAACCATAATATTTGTTGTATGGCATATAATTGAATTTTTAGATATTCTGTTTCTACCCATATCTTAATTCCTTAAAATGTGCCCTGCCATCTTAATCATATACTCTGGGGCCACCTTCCTAGCACAAGGAAAGTACTCAGAAATGATCTGCAGAAAAGGCAATGAAGTTCTTGATTCTGCTAGAAAAAAAAAAAAGTACTTGAATGCCTTTTGACATTTTCCAGGTAACATTATGTGCTAGCAAGGAGGCACAGAAGAGAGAAACCTGAATACCACATAAGCATGCAGAGGAAACAGTAATAGAGTGACACCTGCCTACTCAGGGGCCATACCTCTGGCCAATCCACATAACTAGGCTGTAGAGGATGGAAACAGTGTCGCTCAGTCTCTCATCATGTTTACCTATTAGAAGGCTCACAACATTCATAACAAGCAAATCCAATTGACTTAATAAGCCTAGATGAATAGCATCTTTGAAAATAATAAATCCTAGGCCTAAATATTTGAATTTTCAATTAGTTCAAATAGACTTCACTTCTGGTTCTATGTCAGATCAGCATTTGTATGCTGTCATATCTCATTTTGGGATTAAAGAACTAAAGTGAACACTTAAATGTGTCTAATCTGTTTAGAATAAAATAAGTAGCTGGGTGCAGTGGCACATACCTGTGATCCCAATGTCTTGGGAGGCTGAAGCAGGAGGATCATGAGTTCAAAGCCAGCCTCAGCAGCTTATCGAGTCTCTAAGCAACTCAGTGAGACCCTGTCTCTAAATAAAATATAAAAAAGGGGTTGGGGATGTGGCTCACTGGTTATGCACCCCTAGATTCAATACTTTGTACCCAAAAAAAAAAAAAAAGGATTAATGAGCACTAAAGAGTACCATTAGGAATAGCAGTGGTAATAAATAAAAAGGAAAGCTCATTTCATATCTAACTAAAACCATAATACATTTTCTTTTAAAAAATGTTGGAATGAAGTTTGGTATCTACCATATGGCTATTTAACATGTGAATTAATAATAAAGGAGAAAATAAGAGTAAGTTTATCAAATTGAGCCCTGAAGATGATGCCCACATAAAGCAAGGGGAAAAGGCAGAAGTCCATTAATCCATCATTCCTATGGCTCCTGCTTGGTATTACTTTTCTAATAAGAGCTTCAGTATGTTTTTAAATTAAATAGGAAAAAAAAATTAAGGCAACTGTTCTGGACTGAATCTCTCTCCCCTCAAAAAAAAAAAATCATATCCACTTAGAACTTCAGAATGTGACCGTAGTTGGAAATAGGGTCTTCACAGCTATAATTAGTTACAATGAGGTCATACTGGATGAAGATTGCCCTAAATCCACTTAGTCATGTCCTGATGAGAAGCTGGTATACACAAAGACCCACAGTGAGGAGGACACCATGTGGCACAGGAGGTAAAGACTGGAGTGAAACATCGGCCAACTGATGCCTGCCAAGGATGGCCACTACCACCAAAGGATGAAGAACAAGGAAGGACGCTCCCCTGGAGCCCTCAGAAGGATCCCAGCAGGGCCGATATCTTGATTTCAGACTTCTGGCATCCAGAACTGTGAACACTAAATCTCTGTTTTTTTAAGCCACTCATTTTGTGGTAAATTGTTACAGCAACCTAAGTAAACTACCTAAGTAGAAAGATCTCTGCCTTTCTAGCTCCTGTATTGTAAAAGACTAACAATAAAAGTAAGCACAATCCTGATAAAAGGGTAAGTTGACTCAGCCTTTCTAAATGTATATCAAAGCCTAAAAATGTATTTCTTGATCCAGAAATTCTGCTCTAAGGAAGTGATATAAATAAACAGAGGCAGAAACAACAACAACAACAAAGTATCTATAAGGACAACCACCACGTTGTTTACATTGGTAAAAAGAAACTACAAAACAAATTTACCTCAGATGTTTTATAGCAGCTTTATTCACAACTGCCAAGACTTAGTGAAAGATCAAGATGTCCTTTACTAGGTGAACGAACAAATAAAGGGTGGTACAACAGAATATTACTCAGTGCTAAAAAGAAATGAGCTATGAAGCCCAGAAAGAGACACCAGACAAACAAATGCTTATTACTAAGTGAAAGAAGCCAAGCTGAAAAGCCAACAGGGAATGTGGTTCCAGCCATATGACATACAGGAAAAGGCAGAACTGTAGAGATCAACGGTTGCCAGAGGTCGAAAAGGATGAGTAGGCAGAGGGAGGGATAACTAGGAGGAGACTTTCAGGGCAGGGAAATTACTCTGTATTGTATCATAATGGCAAATACATGCCACATACATTTGTCCAAACCTATAGAAAGTACACAACCAAGAGTGAACATTAATGTAAACTAAGCACTTTGGGTAATAATGATATGTCAGTATAGTTCATCAGTCATAACAAATATACCACTCTGGTGGGGCACACTGATAAATGGGGAAGGTTGTCATGTGTGGAAGAGGGTGTGAACTGGAAATCTCAGTAACTTCCACATAATTTTGCTATGAACCTGACTGATATTGCTTAAAAAAATATATATATATATATTAGGGCTGGGGTTGTGGCTCAGTGGTAGAGCACTTACCTCACATGTGTGAGGCACTGGGTTCGATCCTCAGCACCACATACAAAATATATAAATAAATAAAAATAACGGTTTAAAAATATTTAAATATATATAATGGGAACAAAAAAAGAACAATAACAACAACAAAATTAATGCCCTACATAAGCAACAATAAAGAACTGATAAAATAAAGTTTGGTCCAGTCAACCAGAGAGGTGTTTGCAAGGAAAAACAAATGTAGAATGATCATCAGTCAAGAGAACCATGCAATGTATAGAAATTCTAAATAGAATTCACACAACAGACAGTGCAGAAAAGCACTCTATGCAAGAACAAGGTAAAAATGGATATAAAACCACTATGGTGAACAACTAATCGATAGTTAGCATTTCAGAGCTCCTTCCGGTATTGAGCACTAATCATCAAAGCTAAGGATCTTTCAGTCTCCGTTTGTAAAAGCTGGCCAGGAAAAGCTACAATCAGCCAAAACCAAAATAAAACGATGGGTGGAAAAAAAATAAAACATGGAAGGTTCAGATAATCTAACACATATTTTCAAGCATGTAAAAGATTACAAAGAACACCCACTTTGTACTCCAATGGCTTTGAAGAATAAAGAAGAGGAAATAAGCTCAAAACATAGCAAGTAAGACCTGATGACACAGATGTGAGAATATTCTTACCAAAATTTCAGAGTCCTGGAGTAAATTAGCAAGGGTAACACAAATCCCTCTTCCTCCTTGCTGATTATTAACAACAGGATGAACTATTTCCTTTCTTGCATTGTAAGAAGCAAGCCTGAATCAACTTACTGTTGAAGTCTTTTCAAAAGCTATCACATATTACTTTACATCTCGACACAGCCAAGTATATTCCATAATGAACATTCATGTCCAAGCAACACATGCATGCGTGAATGGATATACACATGTAACTCACAAACACACACACACACAAACTTCATGCTTTGCAGATCCATAGGATACATTTTTTAAAGCATTTACATTCACAAATAATATTAACAATGGTCATTTCATACAGTAACAACACTGATGGCATGAAGACCATCTTACTCTTCTTACAAAGTCCAATACATGGACTCACACATTACATTTCCAAAAACTGAAAAGAAAAAAAATAAAAACAAAAACAGGAAGAAGTGAAAATTATGATAATGGTGGAAAAAAACAAATTGATCTGGCAAAATGAAAGCCATTAGAACTGATAAATATATTCTAAAGCAGGCTGTCTGGAAAGCAGGAAACACAGTAAGCTGAAACACTTCTGGCAAGTCTGCAAAAGGCTAAAAGGACAGAAAATACAAACACAGATAAGGAAGAGCTGTTTACTGGGGTATTTTCCTAATGAAGCTACTAATATTCTATGCAATTAAATTTAAAATTTTTCCTAAATTATAAGAGACCAAAACTGACAAGGAGTGGAAAATATAAGCAAGCCAATAAGAATGGAAAAAAAACTGGAAAAGTTTTCTAACTTATTGCCAATAAAGGATCCAGACTTTGATCTTTGTGGTTTTGTGTGAGTTTGTTCAAACTTCCAAGGGAAAGATGATTCCATGTGATGAAAACCTTTTCTGCATTAAGACATTTGGAAAAAAGTCCAATTCATTTCTAAAATGAATGCAATCCCAATACCAAAACCTAATACTGTAAGGACAAGAAAGGAAACTAAAAATCAAAACTACATATGGATGCACAAAAAATACTAAGCTCCTAAATACAATATCAGTGTATCAAGTTGAACAAAAAAATCTAGAATTAAATAGATTTTATACCAGAAAACATGATTAGAAATATTATGAGAAAACATGCAGATATAGTCAGTCAAAAGAGAAAAATCACATATTAAAAAAGCAAAAGATAATGAAACACTATTTTAAAAGATATAATACACATTCTTGATTTTTTTAAAAAGTACCAAATCCAAAGTAAAAACACACTTCTTTAACCTAATTTAAAAAATATAATAGTTACAGCCAAAATGGTTATCATCACTATTAATCGCTATTATCCAAGAAATTGAAGCCAGTTCAAGATTATTTAAAACAGAAATCATGTATACAGCAATTGGAAGAGAAGAACAATATTATTATTGGAAGACAGTGTTATAATTTAAACTAGAAAGCACAAAAGATGTAACAGAGCCAGGCGCCATGCGCACACCTGTAATCCCAGCACTTTGGGAGGCTGAGACAGGAGAATCGCGGGTTCAAAGCCAGCCTCAGCAATGGCGAGGCGCTAAGCAACTCAGTGAGACCCTGTCTCTACATAAAACACAAAATAGGGCTGGGGACGTGGCTCAGTGGTCAAGTATCCCTGAGTTCCATCCCTGGTACCAAAAAAAAAAAAAAAAGTAGACAATATTTTGAACACATGTGAACTGCCAGGAAGTATTAAGCCCTTAACATATTAACGCAGTGAATTTTCACACCAATCCTATAAAGTAGGTACCATTACCATTGTGATCTGCCTCTTAGGTAAGAAAGTCAAGAAATTTTAATCATGGAGATTGAAATGTCCTTGTGAAGCTACTCATCATAACCTCCATGCCTAGGTTTACATAGGTAGCTCCTTTTCCCTATGGTCAATGTCCTTACAGAGCTCTGTGTACACATTTGGTGACCCCTTTGGTACTAAGGAAGATAAAGTACGAAAGAACCAACAAAACCAAAAAACAAGAGATAGAAGATTCAAAATAAAAGATGCTAAAAATTAAACATAGCTCATATGTTAAAGTGATGAAATTAAAATGCAAAGAGATGCCAATTAGCATTCCTTATTACTTGTCATCTCTTCACATAAACACACTGCACTGGCCAGTCCTTGCAGTCTCACTTCAGGGCCACCTTCACTAGTATCACCTCTAGTTAGCACCTTTTGAAGTCCTTCTCTATCACTTAGCACCAAATTTTCTGACCTTGTGTCCCCTAATTATGTGCTAAAAGGCCTGCAGAACCTAGCAAGACCCAAGGCTTCCCTCCCCAATCTCCTACCTCATGCAGAGGACAGGCTCTGGAAGTACCCAAAGTCCAGAGCCCAGAGCCCAGAACCCAGAAAGACTTGCTGATTAAGAGACTGCAATTCCGCTTGCATGGCCCTCAACAAGTTTAAGGTTTCAAAAAAGGGGGGAAAAGGCCACATCAAAAAGGTGATGATTTTTTGACTCAGCTCCAGCTTTTTAAAAATATTATGTTTCTAAATAAAGTAAATGGATACTCTAGAGAAACAGCTAAAGGAAGGTCACCGGCAGCGCAACTACTTGAGACTTGATAAATCAAATAAACAATGAGGCCAGCAAAGGAAAGCAGAGAGCACATTACAGACCCTAGTGACTTTTTGTTTTTCCATTAAGGAGCTGTTCTTATACACAATGGGCCCATTCAAAAGGGGTTTTTAAAAATCCCTGGAGGAAGCTTCTATCTCCTGGACCCAAAGTATGGCTCACCCTTTTCTCCTGCCTGTGAACACCGGGCTTGCAGAAACCATTCTGCCTACATTTGGAAGGCAAAACCTTTGATCAGTAGTTCCAAGAAAGAAAAAAAAAAGTTCTGACTCAAATTACTCAGGAATTCTATTGGTAACAAGAGGTGAGAGAAAATTAAAGGCCTCACAAAGGACTAATTTGCTCCCAGGTGGGACTTTTCCCCCAACACAGAGCAAACAGCAGAGGTTTTTTTTTTTTTTTTTTAGTTTTTTTAACTTTTATGTAGAACTATCTGAACATTCACATACACCAAAGGCCAGGTTTCTGAATATGGCCCCCTTCTGACTTAGTATTACTTGTCTGGTTTTCATGGATTCCTGAGCTAAATGAAGCAGGAAATCAGCATACATCACATACTATCTTACTTTCATTTCTTCCTAAAAACTTGCTTGTGAAATATTCCCAACATATAGAAATACTAAACATATCATACAGACACTACATTTATCCACGTTACCTACAACCCAGATGTAAGAAATACCAGCAGATTCCCATGTTGCTTCAGTTAGATTCAAGGAAATAAAACATACAGTTAAATGCACCTCCTTAAAATTTATTTCACCCCCCCTCCAGAAATATAAACATAACAAAGAATTTGAATGGATGTTTTATGTATCCTGTAGATTATTTTTACTTTTTTGCCCACAACCAAACTATAGTATTGATTTTTGCATTTTAATAATGCATAAAGAACAGTTTTTTGCCCTATTTCCAACCAATATCAATGTAAGTGTAGCAAACAGCAGAAGAAACTTTCAGTTCCCACCTACTCTATGTGTTCGTGTGTGCGTGCCTGTGCGTGTGCGTGTGTGTGTGTGTGTGTGTGTGTGAGAGAATGGGAAGACCAAACCCAGGACCTCACATATGCAAACAAGCACTCTACCACTGGGTCACATCTCCAGCTTTACATGTCCCAGTATTAATCAACCTCATCATAGGTGTGTTATTGTCTATATAATATCAAATTGAGTTAATTCTTAAGGAAAGAGACTCGTCTATGTTTACCATAAGAAAGGATAGGCCCAAACTTTAAGATTACGGTCTATGAAGACCCACCAAAGTTTTCTGTTAACAAAGCTCTTTGTAAAGAGGGTATTTCTTCTATCTGTTGTTTCAAGACGTTCAGGCCTACGCTCATCTCATCTTGCTCTACTTCTGGGACCCAATTACCATTAACATTTCCAACCCAGGTCTCTTCTTAAGTTTCTGAGCTTTGTATTCAACCACTTGGACACCATCAAACCAAGCCTATCAAATTGAGGTCATCATTATCTCCAAACTTACTTCACTCCTATCTCAGTCAATACTACCACCATCCATATGCTGTAGTTTGGATCTGGAAGGTTCCCCAAAGGCCCATGTGTTAAAGGCTTGCTCTTCTGCTTGGCTCTATTAGAAGTGGTGGAAACTTTTAAGAGGTTGGACCTAGTGGAAAGTTTTAGGTGACTGGGGACCTGCCCTTGAAGGGGATTGTGGGACATGGATACCTTGGTTTTTTTTGTTTGTTTTTTGTGTTTTTTCCTATCAAAAAAAATTTTTTTTTTTTGTGGTACTGGGGATTGAATTCAAGGGTACTCAACCACTGAGCCACATCCCCAGCCCTGTTTTGTGTTTTATGTAGAGACAGGGTCTCACTGAGTTGCTTAGTTCCTCGCCATTGCTGAGGCTGGCTTTGAATTCGCAATTCTCCTGTCTCAGCCTCCCTAAGTGCTGGGATTACAGGCTTGAGCCACTGCACCTGGCTTCAATTTTCTTTTGATCACCAGAAGTGAATAGGGCCTCTTCTACTGTCATACATGCCCACCGTGGTGTACTGTGCTGCCAAAGACCCAAAGCAATGGGGCCAATTGGTAATGGGCTGAAACCTCCAAAACTGTAAACCAAAATAAACCTTTCCTCTTTTTAATTTGACTTACATTAGATACATTATTATAGCAACAGAAAGCTGACTAACACACTATCCTAAGAGCCTTCTAAAAGGTCATCTTGCTGGGCGAGATGGTACATGCCTATAATGCCAGAAGCTTGGGAGGCTAAAGCAAGAGGATCAGTAAGTTCAAAGCCAACCTCAGCAACATACTGAAGCCTTAAGCAACTTAGTGAGGCTTTGTCTCCAATAAATAAAACAGGCTGAGGATGAGGCTCAGGGGATCAAACCCTGATACCAAAAAAAGAAAAAGAAAGAAAGAAAGAAAAATGTCTTCTTATCTTCTGTGCTGCCTCTTCTCACCTACTATATATATATATACTATAGCTAGACTGATATAACTTAACCAAAATATAATTTCATCTACCTTGAAAGAGTGCTTGAACACCTTCATAGCTGCCCTTGAGATACAAGAAAATAGGACTTCTCAGACCTTCATAAGCTAGACCCTGATTAAACAGCTTCATCCAGATTCACTTTCTCTCACCCCATCCTCTAGGTCCACTAAGGTGATTTTAGTTGCTTGAAATACAAGGATCCCTTTCACCTCTGGGAAGTCTGACTATCCCTTTTCCAGAAACATAGCTTCCCTCTGTACCTACCAGCTCTCCCCTGCTTTGACCTCACTTTCTCCAATTCTTTTATTTTATAGTTTTCAGCTTAAACACCACTCCTTCCAGGAAGCATCCCCCAATGCCCAGCTCGAGTCCCAGTACTACCAGTGCTCTGCTGTGGGCTCTCACATCCATAGTGCTGCTCTCTTACAGCAATTATCACAATTTATTAGTACAGTTCATGTAATAATCAACTTCACCACCAGGCTATTAAACAATGTATGGATCCATTCCCTTGGTATTTAGCACAGTGTTCCGCATAGGGGTCATTTGGGGAAAATATTTACTAAAGAAATAATGAAGAATAACTAGTTGGATAGATGGATGGATTAGAAGGTACTCAATAAATCTGGTTTGCTGTCTTCCTCCTCCAATATGAACGGGCCAAATAGACAGGCACAGTGTGTCAGCTTCTACATATCTTAACTCTAACTGGAATGCTACAACTGAATGTATTTCCTTTTTTTAATCATTTTTCATACATGACTTTATTGCCAGGCTGTCCAGGTGGAGCATCTCTAGTAAGCTAAACACTGTGACACAAAAATTAATGGGTTAGAAGAGCAAAAACAGCTTCTCTTATCCTCAGTAATATCCAGCAGTCCATAAACAAGTAAGAGAGATCCCTAAGATGCTTTAAACACATACTGACTCCATTCACTTAGTCATAATTAAAAATATTTTAATAGTCTTAAAAAAAGAAAGGAAGAAGGAAGTATTTTTAAAGGAATCTACTTATGAATGTAGATGTAACTATAAATCTCTCTAGCAAAAATCTGTAAAGATTTATCTATACTAGACATGTCTGTCCACTCTTAACAATTTTGCTTGTTTTTGTTCGTCTGATTTTGGTTTTTGTTGTCATTGTTTGTTTTTTGCAATACTGGGAATTGAACCCAGGAACTAGTGCATGTTAGGCAAGTACTTTACCACTGAACTATACCTCCAGTTCTTTTTATTTTTTTATTTTTGATTTTTCCCTTTTTCAAACAGGATCCTGCTAAGTTGCCAGCCTGGTCTCAGACTTGAAATCCTCCTATCTCAGTCTCTGGAGTAGCTGAGATTACACATATGCACCACTTCTCCTAAGCACTCTTACAATTTTAAATAAGAATTCTTCTCACCATTGTTTTAAAAAAAAAAAAGAAGCTTCAGAAAATAAGTTCCCTTATTTTCTGTGGGGAGAGGATGGACATACAGGAGACAAAATATAGTATCTTCCCCCAAAGGAATCTTGATTAACCCTTCATTGCAAAGGATATATCTCCCAAGAAAGACCTTTTAAAAGTCTACATTTAAACAGAAAAATAAAAATACATTACACAAGCCAGGTGTGGTAGCACACACCTGTAATCCCAGTGGCTCAAGAAGCTAAGGCAGGAGGATCGTGAGTTCAAAGCCAGCCTCAGCAATTTAGCAAGGCCCTAAGCAACTCATCCAGACCCTGTCTCTAATGAGGCTGGCTATAAACTCGTGATCCTCCTGCCTCAGCCTCCTGAGCTGCTGGGATGATAGGTGTGTGCTACCACTCTCAGTGGCCCTTTTCTTAATTTGATCCTCCAAGTAAGACAACTAAGGTTAAAACTACTCACTCATTGGAGAAGAGAGGTATTTGACCACTGGATAGTTTTAAAGCCATATTTTCAAATACCTATTGAGTTATTTGTCACTATAAAACTTCAAAGCCAAAATAAATGTCCTGCTACTAAATCAGAGCTTTGCCTAGTACATAGAGGAATGGACCTTTGACCACAGCTGGAATTCACCACTTTGCAGTGTTCTGGTTGGCAAGGGGAGCAGTTTGCTACTCACACAGCAGGCTTTGCTGTTCCAGTAGTAAGAGCAAGGAGTTCCTCATGTGTTCTTGTCTAAAAGAAACTATCTAACTGGGTGTGAGAGAACCTGCACAAATCCCTAAAGATGAAATCCATATTTCTGGAAGACTCTTGTTCCAAATAATCTTCAAGAAGGCTACACTGATTTTTTTTCTTTGGAGACACAGACAAAGGTTTATTCAGGAAAGCAGAAACACATTCAAGGGACAGTATGGGCTATCCCAAGAGTGAGAGAAGCTTTGGGGGTAAAGCAAGGGATATACATCGCCAGAAGTAGAAACAGCCTAAACTGATATTTTTAAAGAAACCAATCAAATATCTGTAAAGATAGACTACAGCTGGCAAGCAGAGAGCAATATTGGTACATATGAATGCAGCCCCCCCAAAATATATTTTACAACCATCGACCCTGCAAACTTAGGTGGAATATCTTCACACACACTAATCTGTGGTATTTTATTATCTAAAAGGAGTATAAGTCTAACCCCTGCAGGTGTTGTTAAGGTCATTTTTAGAACTACTCATTCACTCAATAAATCTGTCCTGAGCCCTTGTACTGTCCCAGCCTCTCTTTCATGCACTGAGGTGTGACAGAGACAGGAGAGGTAACCCAGTTCTTATATCCTGAGAGGACAGTAAACATGCAAATACATAAAAGATAGAATAAGCTGGGCATGTTGGTACATGCCTGTCATCCTAACAACTTGGGAGAGTGAGGCAGGAGGATCACAAGTTTGAGGCCAGCCTCATCAATTTAGCAAGGCTCTAAGCAACTTAGCAAGACCTTGTCTCAAAATAAAAAATAAAAAGGGAAATGTTGTTCAGTGGTAAAGCGCCCCTGGGTTCAATCCCTAGGATCAAAGGGGGAAAAAAATAGAATAGTTACATAGAGCAACCAGTTCTTTAAATAAAAATTGAAAGAAGAAGTGTTGGGATAGAGGTTGAGGGAGCGTCAGAGAAGGGCCGGATGGCTAAGGTTGGACCACCCAGAAAAAGCCAGGAGCAAGGATCATGCCCGCTGTGGTGATTTTTCCCAGCCCCATACCTGCCTAAGGAGTTGCTCTGAGACCTCAGCTGCAAGCCAACCCCAGGGATGCTGTACTTCAGGGATGTAGGAGGACTGCATTACTGTACTTACAGGCCAGGACAAGTTTCGTTTGTTTTCCAAAGATCCTCTACCTCATGTCAAGGTGATTTGGCAAGACCTGGAATTGAGGCCTTCGAGGCAAATGGCTGGGGCCTTTTCAAAGATGTCAAGTCTACAGAACATCCCTCAAGGGACCGATACAGTATTTAAAATGCCTAAAAATCAGCACTTCCCTGGTGTGTAACTTTGATACCCCTTGAGACACAGATACACACACACACACACACACACACAGACACACACACACAGGCCACATGCACAGGTTAATTCTGCAGGAAAAAAAAATGTTAGATGGTTGCAGTTTACAAAGGACTAAGGGTGTCAAAAATGCATAGCATAAAATTCTCAAACTTTTATTCTTTTCGTCTTAAGACAAGACTGGGGTCTCACTGCCAAGTAGAGTGACAAAGCATTTTTTTTCCTCCCTAAATTTACTGTGATGATAGATAACAAATGGCATCTATAAAGCAGTTGGTCAATAACCAAAAACAAAAAAAGAATAGACTGCCACTACTAAGAACAGAGCTAGAAAAATGCCAGTTAGACATGTAAGAGGCAGCAGCGCTTTGAAAATGCACCAAGTTTGATCCAAATGTTAGATGTGGTTTTAGCTACTCACCACAAAGCTGGGTTACTAACATTTCTAAAATTTCTGAAAATGATTTTTAGGCCTCTAGCCTACTTGGGAGCAGATGAAAAATTTCCATTGTTGATGCACAGACATTAGTATGCAAGGTAAATAACAGACATCAGGCAAGATATCTATTTCTAATAAGTTTACAGAAAGCACATTAAAAGCCCATTAGAACTCTGATTTACCTCAATACACACAGGCAGAGGAAAGGTAGATAAGGGCTGCTGCCTGCTTTGACTCTACTGCCTTACCAATAAGTTCTAGCACTGGCTGTGGCAGGCAAGTCCATCTCAAATGTCCATCAGTTTCTTTGTTTTGATGGTCATGACAACTTAAAGTGAGGAGTTTGGCTTTTTATTTTTTAAGTGAGTTTCTATATGTGATGTCTATCCTGCAAAAGGTGAATAGAAGACTCTCTGCGTGTGTGTGTGTGTGTGTGTGCAAGCGTGTGCACACCCATGTACATTTTCCCTCTCCCTTAGCCTTGGATCTGGACAATATGGTGAGTTCTTCAAGGGCAGAAGTACCATCCTCTCAGTTTTATCCTGGGATGATGAGCTAAGTCTAGATAGAAAAAAACGTAATAAGAATAATATAAAGACATACACATAGTGCCAAAAAATTACCACTCAAGTCATTTTCAGTACCAAGTGGCAGAAAGACAACTTGGCAGCAGATATGGAAAAATACCTAGGGACACTGTTCTCTGTCAGGAAGAGTAGATCAACTGTGAAACATGGATTCCCCAATTCTAATTCAGTCTTCTGCATTAGCAGAAGGGTTTTACTCAACTGTACATCCCCATGCACACAGCTTATTGTATATTTTCAAAAGGAGCCTCATACAATGATAGGAGCCAGGACCAGGTAAACAATGAACAAAGTCAACACAGACAAGGTAAAAAGAAGGAAGGATAGAGACTCCGCAGCCTTATTTTTCAAAGATCTGAAAGTTACCTGGGGATGAAGAATTAGCACTAACTTGCATGGATCCGAGGGCCAGAGAATCCCCCATTCTCTCCTGTGTCCATTATTTTAAAGTGCTTTTAAAGGGAACAGGGCAAGAAGAGTGCAGACAGCATTGGAGTTATGGGGATGTAGAATTATTCAGTACACAAGGAAGACTATTCTAACCATTAGAACCATCTGCAAATGGAACAGGAGACCTTGCCAAGTACTTCTTCCCTTCTTATTAGGAGCTATAGCAGAATTTTTTAGGGCTCTTACCAATGGATTCATACATTGAAGAAGGAGTAGGCGTCAAGATCTATGAAGTCATCCTATCTGCAGGAGGCTATGGTCCTATAAAGAATGTTCTTCCCTGGGTGTGTCTGCCTGTGTATTGGTTCTCTTAACCACTAAGAAAAAAAAAAAACTCCCTCTGGGAAAAAAGAGACGTCAGAGGAGAGAGGAGAGGGGAGAAGGAAAGTAAAGGGGATTAGAGAAGAAGAGATGAGAGGAAAGGGGAGAGAAAGTTAACCCATGTCATTTGATGGGCAGCAATACTGGCAATGAATCTAAGGTATAGAGCAATACCCTTTAGAAGGGTTGCTCTCCAATGATCCACTCTCACACACAAAGCAGCTTATAAATGGAGTATTTTGATGGGCATTGGCTCATTACCTTACCCAGATTGCAGGATACATAGTGTTTCCTAACCAAGGAGACAGCACACAAGGTCAGTGTAGTCTGATTCACACAATGCCTACCATACAATGCAACCCCTCACCCCCTGCCGGCCCCAGCATGGCCCAAGTTTATGCCAATGAATGATTATCATTTCAGCATCATCTGCTTCTTCAGTCAGCACATCAACTTAGAATGAAGGGGAATGGAATAGTCTGGAAAACTCCCCCTAACTCCCTCTGTATCCTACCCACCTTTGTATCCAAAAGATTAACACTTTGCCAACATTACCTTTTCACCTGAAAATTCGCATTAAAATAAATTGCTAGCCAGTTTTTTAAATTATCACTAAGTTGTATGTTTTAGAATAATTTGCTCCAAAAATATATGTGGCAGGTATTAAAAAATGACTAATAAATTCTATGTATATGTATATGTATATGTATATAACATATACATATACATTTTGGGTTGGGAGGGTGCTGGGGATTGAACCCAAGGATACTTTACCACTGAACTACAGCCAAGCCCTTTTTTATTTTTATATATATATTTTTATTTTTGAGACAGAGTCTCACTACATGACTTAAGGCCTTGCTACATTGCCCAGGCTGGCCTCAGATTTGCAATCCTCCTGCCTCAGTCTCCTAAATTGCTGGATTACAGGTATGCAATTATATCATTTTAAAAATGGAAGTCAGCAAGAACTATTCTCATGTATCTGAGAAAATGTTTCACATGCTGGACAAGCTGGTCTGGACATTCAAGTTATGAGAGGAAGGTCAGGCTTCAACTCTTATTCTAGCTCTCTGGTGCTTTCCTAGGTACTGTGGGCAAATCAGAAGACAGAAGAATCCCCTTTAGTTGAAACTTTTCAGAAAAAAAAAAAAAAGCATTTACATCTGGATCTGTTAAAGATGAGCTTGTCTGAAAATGTAAGGCCAGACTAAAACACATCAATATAGGAACCACTTCCAGTAGAACAGAAAGGTCACTTATTCCACATAATCTAGGATTTGAACCAGATAACATGCACTTTAGTATTTACTATTAATGAGTAAATAAGTGTCCAATACTGTGTTGGCAATTGACAGGATTAATCCTTGAGATAGAAACTGTTACTGCCACAGCTTAGAGACAGCTACATCATTCTAAGACTCAAAGCTAGTAGGTGACCATCAGTCATGACACAAAATGATCACACACATGTATACCCACATGCTAGTGGAAATGAAGCAGAGTAACTCTGAGGATTTCTTTTAGAAAAAAAAATTAATATTTAAAACTTACTGTAATCAGATTACAACAGAATTCCAAAGATAGAGGCATTGGCCCATCCTTGATCAGTATTCCCCTCCAAGTCTGATCTCACCCAAAATTAACAGAATCTCACACACACACACACACACCCAAAGCAGCACAGTCCATGGCCTTACCAGACATCCCTCCTGGTTCTAAAACCTTGTAAAACAGCAGCAATTCTACTAAATTATGCCAGAGCAGTAGTCTACATTGATCGTATTCATTTTATGTCAATGATCAGTCAGCTTCGCTGTAAATGAAGGCAAACAGTATGGGTCTCATCTCCACAAGGGTACATTCTGTCACCTTGCACAAAGGAATGACTGAAGTTTGTGATCCCCTTACAGAAAAATACATCACCAGGGTGATGGAGAGAGTAAACAAACAGTGAACAAATGCCCTGTCCTCCACAAGTGCCCTCCAGACCCCTGGGCTGCCCACCCCTAGCCCCAGGGCAGCCTTCCATTCTCTCTGCTCTGCTGGAAGCTGCAGTGAGTGGGTGGGGTTTTACTGTTGTGATCTTCAAATATAGTGTCTGACCTCAGCTGGCCCCCTACCCCATGACTGGGCAATCCTACTCAGATGAACTGAGCGAACTTTCCCATTCCAAACAAAAACAGTTCAATGTACTTAGCATTCCTAAACTCACCCCCACTTACTCTCAAAATGTCTTTCGGAAAATGAGAAGCAGGAGCAGAATCTCTGCTGTTTGTTTTGGGTTTTTTTTGCAGTGCTGGGGATTCAACTCAGGGCCTCATGTATGCTAGGCTAGAGCTTTATTATTGAGCTACACCCCCAGCCCAGAACAGACTCACTTTATTTTCCACATCTCTGCCTCATTGATTGATTGATTGATTGATTTTTTGAGGTACTAGGGATTGAACCTAGGGGTACTCTACTGTCACTGAGCTACATCAGCCTCCTGAGTAGCTGAGATTACAGTCATGGTGGGATTATAGGCATCGGCCACAGCTCACTTCTAATTTTGGGGGGCGGGGGTACTAGGGATTGGATCCGGGGTGCTTAACCACTAATAAACATCTTCAGCCCTTTTTCTTATGCTTTTTCTGTTTTGAGACAGGTCTCCCTAAATCCTTAGGGCCTGGCTAAGTGGCTGAGGGTGGACTTGAACATGCAATCCTCCTGCCTCAGCCTCCTGAGCAGCTGGGATTACAGGTGTGTGCCACCACTCCCAGCTCACCTCTGATTTTTATTTACGGATTCAGATTCCCTGACATTTCTCCTTTCTCAGATGAGAGGTTCCCTTTCCTGGCAGCTAATTCCTTTTCACAAGTTTTTGATGCTCCTACCCAAATGCACACTGGAATCACTTGAGGAGTTTTAATTTATTTATTCTTTTTAAGAGATAGGATATCGGGCTAGAGTTGTAGCTCAGTGATAGAATGCTTGCCTAGCACATGTGAGGCACTGGGTTCAATTCTCAGCACCACATAAAAAATAAATAAATAAAATAAAGGTATTGTGTCCATCTACAACTGAAAAAAATAATAATAAAAAAATTAGAGAGAGTGTGTGTGTGTGTGTGTGTGTGTGTGTTTGTGAGTGCGTGTGTTAGGGTCTCAAAGCCAGACACAGTAATGCATACCTATAACCCCTGCAACTTCAGTGGCTGAAATAGGAAGATCACAAGTTTGAAGCCAGACTCAATTCTGTGGGACCCTCAGCAACTTGGAAAGACCACATCTTACAAAAGGGAGAGGACTGTAGCTCAGTGGTAGCATTCCCCTAGGTTCAATCTCCAGTACCACCAAAACAAAACAAAAAGAGCAGGGGGCAGGGTCTTGTTGTGTAACCCAGGCTGGCTTCCAACTCCTGGACTCAAGTGATCCTCCTGCCTCAGCCTCCTAAGAAGCTGGGACTACAGGTATGCACCACCATGCCAGGTTATGCCTTAGGTAACTTTAAACATCAGCCAGCCTCAGGAGTTTCAGGATTCCAAGGTCCAAAGGTGTGGCTGGTTGGTAGAGAAGCAAGGTCCCCTGAGGACCTGCCAGTCTCATTGTTGTCACTGTCTTTACATTCTGTTCTCTCTTCCCCCTCTGCCCTCCACCTATACCCAATCTCAGTCCTCCCCACTCGAGAAGTCCTTGCCCTCACCACCAGCTACAATTACAGCTCCAGCTCTGACTCTCCTTTATCTCCTATAAAGAACCACCTAATCTCTGGACGTCCCCTGCCCAGGCACCCACAAGTCTCAAGCATGTTACACCCTCAGAGCCTCCCTTGTGATTTCATCTTTCTGCTAACACCTGCAAAAGCTCCCCAAATCGCCATAGCCAAATCCTATACTTTCTCCCCAGCTCACAATCTTCCCATCCTCTTTCCCACATTCAAAAACCACTGCCACCTCCCACCTTCCTGAACCCTGCCTGAGCCTGCAAGGTTCCAGGCTCCTATCTCCACCTCTTCTCTCCAAAATGCTCCTCTTAAGTTTCACCCACCATCTTTGTCCTCCCTCAAGTCCATACACATGCTTCTCTCAATGAGTCTCCTTTGGTAATAGATAAATGGCTCTTATTCGTGAGCCATGTCACCATGCCCCATGCCTTTACAGTCTACATGCCAAGGAGCCAAATCCTGACTCATCTCCAGTCATCATCCACCTCCTGTGCTGTGGATATACATTCAAGTACGTGAGGAGATCACAATGCTTAAAACACAAATACTTCCTGGCACTCCCAAACCTTCTCTTCTTCTTATGACTTTCCCCATATAGAGAATGTTCTTCCAGGTCCCAATCATTTCTGCATCCACAATCCTGCTTCCTGCTTCTGCCTTCCCCTAACTTGATCGCCTTTGTGTGTTTGGGTTTTTGTTTGTTTTGGGTTTTGTCTATTTTGAGAAAGTTAAAGAGTTTGGAAGAACATTTGTTAAAGGGATAGAGTTTGGAGAATCCTCAAAGCATACAGTTCCCTGGACCCAGTAATCCAGGAGAGGCACAGGCAAGGGGCATTCCTATCCCAGGTCTGAAAAGTAAGGGGGAGTGCCGGTGAGGGCCACCTCACAGATGCCATGGCCCTCGGCAGAGACTCTCCTTATGCCCTCTGATTTTTATTTTCAAATTTATTTGTTTGTTTAAAATTGACAGAACCGCATGCATAATGTGATGTCTGAGGTCTATGTACATTGTGGAACAGTTAAATCTAGCTAATTAAAATGTGTCTTTCCTAACACAATTGTTATTTTTGATGGGAGCATATTTAACATCCACTCCCTTAGCATTTTTCAAGAACACAATATACTGTAATTAACTGTCATCACTACATTGTACAGAGATCTCTTGAACTCATTCCTCCTATCTAATCCTAATTTGTTATCCTTTGACCAACATCTCCCCAAATTGCCCCCAACTGCCCCAGCCTCTGGTAAGCACCATTCTACTCTCTGATTCTATAAAATCAACCTTTTTAGATGAGTGAGATTATGCAGTAATGCCTGGCTTATTTCACTTTATATCATGTTCTCCAGGTTCATCCATGTTGCCATAAATGACAGGATTTCTTCTTTGATGGCTGAATAGTATCCCTTTGTCTATAGAGATCACAGTCTTTACCCACGCATCTGCTGATAGACACTTAGGTTGGTTCCATATCCTGGCTACTGTAAACAACACAGCAATTAAGGTGTGAGTGCCGAAATCTCCTTGATATACTGATCTGACATGATGGCTTGCCCTTCACTTCCCTACCAGGCCCTCTGCAGTCTCCTAATTACCTCCATTCTTCCCACTCCAACCCATCCTTCCCACTGGGGCCAAAAGATTTTTAGGTTCTTTGGTTTGTTTGTTTTTTTTAAGCAGATGACATCAAAACTCTCCTCTTCCCAATCACCTTAAGGATGGAACCCAAACTCCTTACCACTGCCTTCACAGGGCTCCACCATCTGGCCTCCAATTCTTTTCCATTCACATTTACAACCACAACCTTTACTTCCAACTAACCCACATCGATCTAATCATCCACCTACATTGATTGGTATCTCCCTAAATCACCAAGAACATTCCTACTTCCAAGCTTTCACTTCTGTGGCTCCCTCTACGTCAAATGCCCTTTCTTCTCTATCTTACTCTCCAGCTCCAAGTCCCCACTCTCATCAGTCCTGCCCTCACCACTGACACGTTAATCTCTTCTATGAGATTTTCCTTAACATTCTGTAGGTAACACTTACATTGCATTTAATAAGTGCACTGTAACTTAGTTGTTTACGCATCCAAACATGAACATCTTTGAGAGCAGGTGCCATATTGTGTTAACCTGCACAATCACAGCATCTGGTACTTCATGCGACTTCCATGCACACTGGTTAAAAAGAACCTTACATATATAATTGAATGAAATTGGGAGCAAAGAAGTTGAGAAAATATGATGGTCTGGGGTTTGCTGTAATTTTTTCCCCCCCGCATTCTGCCCACAATCTTTTCCTGTGCTTTGTTCCACTTGAGAATGCTAAAGAAAAAAGAAAAGATTCTTATTAAACAGAAATCCCCCGGGCAGGGTCTAGACATGAAAAGTTCTATTGTATGCACGATTTCCCTGAGACACTCCTGTGGGGAAAGAAGGAAGTTGAATTTCTCTGTGGGCTGGCAAATCTTCTGTACTTATTGGCACAGCTCTGGCAAATTTGTATCTCCCCTGACAAAAGGCCAACCAAATGCTAGATGATCTAAAATTTGGAGAATAAACAAGAGTCATGTCTCTAAGTTATTTCCAAAAGCTTTCAAGAGCAGGTTGTGGGCAAGCTTTCAAGTGTATGAAGTTGAAGCTGTAAGAAACTACTGGAATTACACCTTATAAGGCAATGCTTCCTATCTTCAAAGGGATGCATAGCCTACTACTTAGCATTCTTAAAGATGTTTTTGATTTGTCTCTTTTCATAAGAGTTCTGCGTCATAGCAATATATTACATACAAAACTGAGATCACATCCTTCACATACATCTTTTTGTCGTTGTTTGTTTTTGTTTGTTGCGTTAGTTTTGGTACCAGGAATTGAACCCGGGGACATCTCCTGCCCTTTTAATTTTTATTTTGAGATAGGGTCTCACTAAGTTGCTTAGGGCCTTGCTAAATTGCTGAGGCTGGCTTTTAACTTGCCTCAGCCTCCTGTGCTACTGAGTTTACAGGCATGTATCACCCTGCTCCACGCCTCTTTTTTCTTGACTGGTCTTAGCGAATACCATCTTGAATCTAGTATCCCCAAGTCACTAGTTCAATAAGGTTACTCCAAAGTTAGGATAACTTAAGGTCCAAAAATAAGACTTCCAATGGTCCCTTGGTTTTGTCCATTGCTATCAATATAACTCCAACAATAACAAACAAACAAACAGCCTCAACACCCTCTTAGGATAGACAGATTGATAAATTTCAGAAGAAAAAAGCACCAAGTAACACATCTACTATTCAAGAATTTAGAGGGCAACTGCTGTGACTTGATAAAAATGCAGCCTGATACAGAAAATCTGGAGAACTGTATTTTTCCTGAGAGGATACGAGAGGTATTTACATTAAGCAAAGTACTTATCAATGGACCTGTAACTTTCAATTCAAGACAGATGAGACCAAGTAAACCCAAATTGCTTCCAGAACATGTTAAAAGTATAACAGGTGAAAATGCAGCAAACACCTGGTAGGTCTTGCCAACTACTATTTCTCCATGTATTTTCTTATAAGTGACAGATTTAAAAAAAAAAAAAAAAACCACTTCTGAAGATGAATGTAGAATGTGGACGCCAAAGCAAGTGTGCATTTGTGTGGCTTTGATGTACTCCTGGGAAGAGAGTAACTTGGTGAAAATGTGGCAGAAAAACAACTAAGACTGTTTCCTGCAGCCAGTATAATTATAATAAAGACTGAATAAGTTACTGTAATGTAATTCCTAATAAAATCTCAAAGAGATACTTTTCAATCATGGCATATTTCGGAAAGCCTATGCAACATCCAGGTACCCACACCCAAGATTTAATACATATTAATATTTTGTCAGATTTGCTTAAAACCCTTCCTCCTTAAAGAAATAAAATGGTACAGGTACAGCTGAACCCTCTTCATCGTATCCACTTTCCACCAGAGGTAACCAGCATGGCTGAACTTGACTGTATCCCTCTATGTCCTTATATTTTTACTACATGTGTATGAATTCATGAACAATTGTAAAAAGATGATCCTAAAGTTCACATAGAAGAATAAGAGCCATGAACCATTTGAAAAGGGAAAACAATAAATGATAACATACATTATCAGATAAAATGTATTCTATTTATAACATCTGAAAAAGTGTGATACTGGCAAAAGATAGATTGATCAACAGAATAAAATATTCAGAAAAAGAAGTTAAAATATATTTAAAGCAGTGTCAGATAAAGGTATCATTTCAAGTCACTGATAGAACAACTGATAAACAACTATCTCCCCCCAAAAGAACCTGAACAAAAGAAAAACAAAAGGGCTTCCAAAGATGCTTTTCAAAAGAGGCTATCCAAATGGTCAATCAATACCTCAAGAGATGCTTAAGGGACAAACTAAAATCACAGTCAGACACCACTGCACAGCCAGCAAAAGGGTTAAAAGGAAAAATGCAGAAAATAATGTTAGCAAGAATGAGGAATAAAACTGCACAGCCACTCAGAAAAACCACTGGGCAGTATCTACAAAGCTAAACACATGTATAACCAAGGATGTCATAATTTTACTGCAAGGTAAAGGCCCAACATAAATGTCTACTCAGGTCCACTGAAAGACAGGCACCTGGCAGCCAATGCTGCTAACAGCCAAACACTGGCACCCATCCAGATGGCCACCAGCGGCAAAATGGATAAACAGGACAAGTGTTTCTTTCTTGATCTGGGCACTGTTTACATGATGTGTGCACTTCAGGAAAATTTATTAAGCTACTCACTTGTGCTACGTGCATTTTTTGGTCTATTGTACTCCCATGAACAGTTTAAAGAATGAGATGAGGTTTTCACCTATTGTATCTTCTTTTTAAAATATTTCACGAATGGTGATAAATATTTCTGAAAATGAGCATTCACATAAACAGCTGATGGAAATATAAGTTGCTACAATTCTCTGAGCTAATTTGATGTAATATATTCAAAGCACACAGATAAGTTTAGACGGATTTTCATAGAAAAACAAAAATGTCCAATGACAGGGAATTGGTTGAATAAATTACAGAGTCACTAAGCCCAAGCTGGAGAAGAATGGTCCATGACATGGAAAATGCTCCCCACCTATGGTTGTGTCAAGACAGCCAATTAGAAAATGAATGTGGAACTAAAAATAACATCAAAATGCAAAATATTAACAATATTATGTCCAAGTGGTGAGATACCAGGCCACATTCATGTTGTCCTTCATGCATTTCTGAATTTCTCAGTGAGCAGGGATTCCTTCAATAAAAATAAACAAAAGTAAGTTTAAAACAGGAAAGAAAGGAATACTGTGGATCACTCAGGACTCAAGCTGTGGTGAGCAGGCACCGAAATACTGGGTAAGTAAAAGAGGCTCTGCATTCCTCAGACCTCTGCAAGTTCCATTTTTACTGAAAGTTTCTCTCCAGTGCATTATTTTAATAACTACTATATAATGAACCACCTCATCTTCCTTAGATGATGTGGCCTCTTCTCCAAGTGTCCCTGTGAAGAGCAGATTAGGCCCCTTCCCTCTGCTGCATCTGAACACTGCTGCCTAACTTTCCAGTAACAACGCTCCCCAGAGTCTCCCTATAAATTCCATGCTCAAAGAATAAATTACAAATATGGGTTGGTTGAGAGCTTCAGTGTTTAGGGGCTGGTAATCAAAGTTTATTGTACTCTTGGTTTTGTTTCTTTTTTCCACTCCAAAAAGTTTAAAGCAACTAAATGAGCATCAAAGAAATTTTCAAAAGCTCTAAGTGAAGCCATGATGAAATATGGCTACATCAAACCAGATGCCATAATAGAAGACTGTGCAAAGCACTCCATGAGGATGTGCAAGAGGTTTAAAAGAGGGCTACGGTCTGGCAGGCATTAGTCACACAAAAGTCCTGGTGCTCCTTCTAGCAGCCACACACAGACACCAATAAGTGAGTGCAAAAACACCGAAGTCCGTAAGAAATGATGCTAGGTCTAGGTCAAGGAAACACATATCTGCCATTTCAGAAGACGGACTGCCTTGTGGCAACCACCTATAATAATCAAGACTTGAGCCAAAATTGGGCAAAGATCTCCCTTGATTTGCAAATAAAATTGGCATCTAGAGACTACTCTTCAAAACACCTGGAATTGTTTTTCACTCAACGGTGTGATGGCACTTTGGATTAACCTAAAATATTCAGTGGTTTTTTTTACCTGACATGGACCCAAAGATGAGATTTAAACAGTTTAATTTTAAGATAATTCTGAATTTCCTTTTCTAAACTAAGATTATATTAACTCATTCCTCTCAAGCTGCTCTTATTTACCTGACATCTTTGCTGTTCTTTTACATTCTTCTAAATCCCTGTGGAACTTAAAGTGAATGTCATGGAGACAGAATATTTGAAGAGGGAAGCTCTTTAAATCACATGACCCAAGTCCCTTATTTCAGAGATAAAACAATGGAAAAGTAAAATCTTTTGAATTCCTTTTTTTAATTTTTTGTAGTTGTAGGTGAACAGTATGCCTTTATTTCATTTGTTTCATTTTATGTGGTGCTAAGGATCAAACCTAGTGCCTCACATATGCTAGGCAAGTGTTCTGCCACTGAGCTACAGCCCCAGCCCCTCTTTTGAATTCTTAATGTTTAGCCCCTACACAGTCAGCTGGGTCACAACCATGGTTAGCACATCACACAGCACATGAGAAAAATTCAGTTTCTTGTCCCATAATCGCTGTTCTATAATCATTCCTTCAAAGAGCAATTCTAATCACACAACCAATATATTCCCAGAGAAAGCTCCAAAACTTACCTGTACACCACTGCTCCTGTAAACAGTGGGTCCAACAAATCTTTAATACCCTACGGGAAAAAAGGGTATAAGCCCATAATGTGTGGCAAGAAATAATTCCAAAGTAATTTACCCATTCTCTGAAGCCTATCCATGAACCTCAAGGGTTCTTAAGATGTCAGGAAAATCCCCACACTCTAGAAGATGGCTCATTTCTCTTAGATACCATATTAGTCTTAAGGTGGCTGCCATTGAGGGCTCAGAAAATAGATAATAGCTTCATGAGATAGAATTTCTTTTGTTTATTTTATTTTAATTTTTTTGGTACCAGAGATTGAACTCAGGGGCACTTTACAACTGAGCCACATCCCTCCCCAGCCCTTTTTTTTAAAAAATATTTTATTTAGTTTTAGATGGACACAATACATTTATTTATTTATTTATGTGGTGCTAAGGATCAAACCCAGTGCCTCACACATGCTAGGAAGCGCTCTACCACTGAGCCACAGCCTCAGCCCTCCCCAGCCCTTTTTATTCTTCTATTTTGAGAAGGATCTCGCTAAGTTTTTTAGGGCCTTGCTAAGTTGCTGAAACTAGCTTTGAACTTGTGATCCTTCTGCCTCAGCCTCCTGAGCCACTGGGATTACAGGCATGAGCCACCAGGCTCACGGTTCTCTTTGTTTCTTAAGTACATATAATATATCACTTATATTCAAAAATGAAAGCTCCCCCCATTTAATAAGACATTTTTTATTATACTAGCGTGTATGTATATGTAAGATTTGTACTTTTATCATTAGTATACCCTAGTATGATAAAGTTTCTATTTTTAATACACACTGACTTTCTACCTGTCCCCAACTTGTCCTCCAACAGCTTGAATACCAAAAATCTAGTCTAGAGTATTGACAAAACTGTATTTTATAGTCTGGCCCCAGTTAATATATGCATTTCTTTACTATGAAAAGAAAACGTTTTTCTTCTCTACAATTTACTCCCAATCCTGACCTTAAGCAAAAGAACATATTCTATAGGATCTTTCTCAAAAAAAAAAAAAAAGGATTTGCATAGCACTGCTATCCTTTTCTTTCTTTATGGTCAATTGTTGATGGAATGAATCAAGGTAGAGATACTTTGCAGATATCCAAAAGAAGGCCTAGAACAGGTTTATATAGGACCATGTTCTTCTTCAGTCTAAAGAAACTAAACCAGACAGGAGAACTACCTCATGCTAAAGCAGCCACTAGCCACCAGCGAGAATGAGCCACACCAGACACTTTTCTGCTGTTAACATTACACATCATAACTCCTATATCACTCAGATTTTTTAATCTTTGAATTTCCCCAATATTCAGCCAAAAATTTATGCTGATATGCATTGTGTAAGAGATCACATAGGTAGGTAAATAGATTTATAAGTTTTTTTTCCCAATTCACCCAACTTTTGGGGTCAAACTAATGGATAAAAATATTCTGATTTTGTGTAAAGCTGATCAAAGAAAGTGCTTTGAGTTTATATGAAAAAGTTTCCTATTAAGATGGTAGCTATTTTTTCAAACATGATTCCTTTTAATTGTGGAAAAGAGCCCAAAGGCTTTGTCAAAGGGCACATGTTTTCTATAAATCAAAACATAAATAAATGTGAGATTATTTCACTGGGCATACATATGGTTTTTGCTAAGTAAACTCTATTTATAAAACATTGTTAGCTTACACAGGAACTGCTGTCAACATTTATAGGAAAGGAACGTTTCTACTGCTCCGAATCTTGCCAGGATTTGAAAACAAGCCTAGGAACATTAGTTTTTTTTAAGAGAGATTTGAGTTAAACTTCATATGAAATGGACCACTATGTGTTTTCTAGTTTCTAAATGCTTGAAGGAATCGTCAATAGAATATTACATTCATATAATATCAGAAACTATCTATCTACATTGCTGGGAGCTCCATTATTTTTACCCATGCCATTAGTTCTGTTCTTTCTGTAAGTTCTCTTTGGGCTACAGGGAAGGGTCTCAGATTATTTTCCTTATCACTGTCAACAGAAAAAAAAAAATTCCTTAAAGAGTCTTCGACATCCATTAAAAGTTGGTATTCATCACAAGACTAGGATCTTAATTAGAGTAAGATGTACTCCATGTTTGTATAAATAAGTCAAATTATACTCTACTGTCATGTATAACTAAAAAGAACAAAAACTAAAAACTAAAAAAGTAAAGTTGGTATTCATAATTGCCACACCATCTTCTCCCAAAGGCTCATTTGTCTGATCTCTTCTCTTTATATTCTCACCATAGACTATAAACACATTCTTCAGTCCTACTCAGAGAGTCCTCCAAAGTTCTCTGTGAAAGGAATTAGCTACAAGCCAGCACGAACCAAGAGTCCTTGACAACCTACAGCAGACCATACAAGGCATCAGCAATCTTAATAAAAGTTTACATTCTCTACTTTCCATTCAACTTTTCTTTTTTGGACTCCAATACCTTCCAAAACAGAATTTTTTCCTATGCTTCTGCAATCAGTTCCTACTCCATGTGGATCTAAGCCAATAGCTACAGCCCGAGTGTGAAGAGTTCCAGAAAGATACCTCTCTCTCTCTCACTCTCTCTTGTGTTTTTACTATTTCCTATAAAGTGGCATCTTTCCCAGTTGTAAGACTTGTCACCTCTTGGCATGAAATGCATTTGCTTTTATTTTTTAGGAAAAGTGGGCACACAGAAATGAGTCACTCTCTTGAATGACAAAGGGAAAATGTTAGCTAGTTCCATAAAAATAACTCAAAGAATTTAAAAATCTGCATATGAAACACTTAAATTTCCAAGTTAATAAAACCTTTAAATATATAATGATAACCTCACATGTAATTATCTGCATATGATTAAACAGCCTTAGAAACAACTAGTCTTCTCTCCCAAATATTGTCCCAGAATTCCAAAATACTCAACCCAATTTACATAAAGAATATGTCTTTGCAGGATATTAAAACAGAAGGTTGCTTATAAAATGTGATCAAGTTTCCAAAAAGCTTAAAACTAGTGACAGGGCCAGGGATACAGCTCAGTGTAGAGCACTTGCCCAGCATGCAAGGCCTTGGGCTCCAACCCCAGCACTGCCAAAGGGGGAAAAAGTTGTGATAGATCAAGTAGAAAAACACAACATTTCTGTATCATTCACTGTAGTAATTTTGCTGATTAAGAGCTAGCTATCCTAATAATAGACACTAATGAATTTGAAATTATAAGAAAAGGCTGAATTCTCCAGAACTTCTGTTCCTAATCAATCACCAGAGATCAGTGACATCATTAGCGCCTTTGATCACAGCTCCTCTTTCAAGCTCAGATGGGACTGGATTGATCCTTGCTGGCACAAAGAATGGAGAAACACCTAGGAATACAATTCACCATGAAACATGAGAAGTCATCAGAAGCCCCCTCCTCCTTCAAGAGGGACAGAGAGAGCACATTCCAGGGCGACCCAACACCAAACAATAGAGCCACCTCATTAAATCCAAACCTAATTCCCTTCTGACTAGGATTCCCAAAGGCTTTAAGAGAGGAAGGGATGATAAGCTACTTTGCTTTCAAAGAATGTAGGTTATGAACCCTCCAGTTTGGTCTTCTTATCCAATATACCTACACAGAACAAGCCTCAAATCCTTTCTCCGTAGAGGGAGGGAAAGTGTGGATCCCCCCTCCCCCTGGCCTTTTCCCCTTTACAAAGCACTCACACAACGCAGAACTTCCACTTCTAGATTTTACTTCATAAAACAAGTAATATGTTTAAAATAAATTTTAATTTGTTTTAAATTTTACTTAATAAAACTACTAGTGACTCCACCCTGGTATGAAAGAAAGTCCTTGAATATAATGTTGACTTATATGATTTCAAAACATTGGGAGTACAGTCACTCAGAAAGTCCCCATCTGCAACTGTCACACTGGGAAGCAAAAGTTTTAATTGATGCTTACTACTTTAGTTCCATTGTTGTTCATTGCCTTCCCGTCCTTATTTGTAATACTAGTCTAATTGAGCTTCGGGAAAACTGGTGGAATGTAGTTTATTATATCCCTCATCAGGTGATCAATGATTTCATTAATAAGACAGATAACAAAACTGTCATATCATCGACACTGTTATGAAAGATGATCCTAGCTTCCCGCTCCATTTTCCAAGGTCTAGGGTTCTCTGTGGCAGCTCTGAGTCCATTCAATATTTTCCACAGACAGAGAAAAGTGAAAATCCATTTTGAAACCAATTTCAATTAGGATCCAGAAGCTGTTATCACAGGTGTCGCAGAATGGGCCCGTAAGTGGAAATGTCGCCTATCCATTCTGAAATGAAACCTTATCAGGGGCTACAAAGATGGCTGGGGACAGCCTATCTGTAAATTACTTTTCGTCCTGTGTTAACTCAACCTTAGTTCTGTCATATGGAATTCTTTCTATCCACTAGTAATAATCTAATGACTAACTAGACACAGCACCCCAACGGCTTTCAGCCAGGCAAGGCTGTCCCCTTAAACATGGGTACAAATGCAAACACACTCAGGCCTGCAGGCCTGCAAAAGGATAAGCATGCTTTCAATGATAGAACTAAAAGTTTATTATGGGAAATAAAAGAAGCCCGTCTCCACCCATTGCATTCCTGGTGATTTTTCAATTGCAAACTCCAAGACCCGGTTATTTCATTAATGCAGCACCCAAGTAGTGAGGCTTTTCTCTCACATCTTTCAGTCTCCTTTTAGCAAATTATCCCATGACGGCGGATTTATTCAGTCAAAGACCTCGGACTTTGAGAGGCAACAAAAGAATCAAGAGACTTTCTGGTCCACCTGCCTGGCGAATGATGAGGCAGGGAAAAGTCTCCCCCAGAGAAACCAATCAAACCATTGTGTGGCACAGTCAGACCTTTTCAGCTGTCAAGCCCGAGAGCAGAGAGAGAGATGAAAGAACAGGGATGAAGCTACCATTTACGGAACCATGTGGGAATGGTCTCCTAAGATTTAATAATTGGGATGGAACTCAACTTTCTACAACTGAAGAAAAAAAAAAGGAAGAAGAAGAAGAAAGAAAGAAAAAGAAAGAAAGAAACCAAGAAGAGGAAAGAGTCAAAGAAAAGAGAGAAAAAGAAGTACAAGACGAAAAAAAAAAAAAAATAGCAGCCTGAGTTGTACCAGGACTTTTATGTAAAAATGTTCCCTACCTGAGATGAAGTCCTGTCTGTAAGAGCAAAAAAAAAGGGGGGGGGGGCTTCTGAAAAAAGAAAGAGAGAGGAAGAATACTTAGTAAAGGCTTTCTTATTTTTCCTCTAGGTTATAGCTGTATTAAATGTTCAGATCCTTATTTTCCTCATGCAAGTAATTCAAAAGTAAAACAACAACAACAAAACACCCTTATTATTGTGGCAGTAATTTTAAGCATAAAATGGAAATTTAAATTAGCCTAAAATGTACATTGTCTGGCAAATGAAAAGAGGCTCAGACTGGAAGAAACACTAGGGTGTAGATTTCTAAGCAGTTTTCAAGAACATTTTACTGCTACAAATTCAAAAGAAAATATTTAAACATAAGAGAAAAAAACAACAACAGCAAGTATTGCTCACAGGACCTAAAAATCATAGATTCTTTTTAAAACCTGAAATAAACACAATGCCAAGCAGCTACTGCAGTTCTTATGCTTTTCATTTTTGCTGGTGACTTAAATGGTATGCATTTAAGTACTAAGTCAAGTCTAAGCACAAGTATTTGTTGAAAGTGGGGTTAGTGGGAGGTGCTGGAATTGTCCCATGTGTTGATTATGATGGTGGCTACACGACTTATGGATTTGTCAAAACTCACAGATCTGCACACCACAAAGACAGAATTTTACTGTATGTAAATTTTAAAAATAAACATAAACTAAAGCAGATGTACACAGAAAGGTTTCCATGTACACTAAGTAACAGGAGGTGTTCTTGTTTGCCATCACCCCGTCTGCTACAAGCTGCCTGGGAGAGCTAGCCCTCCCCAGCAGGGGTGAGTGGCAGGAGGTAGAGGCCACCAGCCATTTTCCAGGGTGGGGAAATCTTCCTCCCACAATCACCCTTGGGCCCCTTGGGCTCCTACTACTTAGTAGTGGTTTCTCATTCTTACCAGTTTGGTTCTGGAAATTTGAAACACCCACCCCACTTGATCACAAGTAATCCAAAGCAACCCAGAAACTTTCCACAAGCAAAACACATCAAGCTGTGGATTTTCGTCACTCAATCCTACGGAGCTGCAGCATAATGGGAGTGATGTTTTCTCCTGATTATCTGAGCGCCTAGGAGCTGTTCTTTTAGAGGAGGAATGTAACAGCTAAGGGGGTTGGGGGGCAACCTTTGCCCTTGGGGAAGCAACCTGGCACAAAATTACCAATTTCCTTCAATAATTTCAATATCAGACTATTTGTACTCAATGAGAAATAAACCCTAAATCTATCTGATTTGTTAAAACTAAATGAGCCAATTTTAAGATCAGTGATTGGAGATACTGTTCTCTGATCCCAGTTCCTACTATCTACTGACCTCTCAGGCTAGGATCTGATGACCACATCAAAATTTTCTATTAGTCAATACTGATTCTCTCAAACAAAGTTTAATTATTCATACATACCCAACAAATGATAGTGCCCTGAAAGTACTGGGATGAAATGTACCAATGAATTAAATCCTGCCAAATCAAATCCACAAGTCTACTACTATTACTAATAGCAGCTAACCTGTTGGAGTATACACTGTGCCAGAGTCAGAGAGGTAAGTATTTAGCCCAAAACCACACAGCAGTTTCCCAGCAGGATTAGGGTTCAAACCTTGGCTTTCAGCCACACAACACTACTAAGTACTTTGTTATAATTGCCCCCATCCCACTGTCCCATAAGTCTGGCAGGTCCATGTTGTACTTTGCAGGTTGATTCAGTATTGGCTGAGAGCCTCTCAGCTCAGCACAAAACATCAAATTGGGACAGGGCATGGTGGGGAAAGTAGATAAACCAAATTGAATGAAGTTTAATGAAGTCTACTACTGTTAATAATAATAGCAGCTAACCTGTTGGAGTATACACTGTGCCAGAGTCAGAGAGGTAAAAAATTAAGTATTATAAGAGAAGGAATAGATAAGTGGCACACAGAATTTTCAGGGCAGTGATACTTTTCTACAGGATGCTGCAATGGTAAGTATTTGTCAATATGCATTTGTAAAACCGACATAGTGTCCCACAGTAAACTAGGGACTGCCGCTTACAGCAATATATCAATATTGGTTCAGTAATTCTAACAAATAGATCACACTAATGCAAGATGTTCAAAAAAGAGGAAACTGGGAATTGGGAGGGCAACATGTAGAAACTCCATACTTTCTGCTCAGTTTTTCTATAAACTTAAAATTGCTCTAAAATGTAAAGCTTATTAATTAAAATAATAATAAAAAACACAAAATTTTTTAAAAGTCTAGTGTCACTGAGTAGTTCCCAAAAGGACACAAGACTACGTGGGTAGAGAGATTGAGTACATACATTTAAGAAAAATTTAAACACAAACTGGTATTAGCAAAACACTCACACTACAGAAAAACACAAGAACAAAGGCAAAGAGCCCTTTTGTTTAACCAAAGTATACATTATGGGATGGCATAGTAGAAGAACAGTGTATTAGACTAGAAAGTCAGGCTGGGGTCAGATTTTGAAGATGTATAAATATTAAGTGAAAGGCTATCAGCTTTATTCTAGAAGTAGGTGAGAATCACTGAAGATTCTAGAGCAAGGATGTGGCCTAAATAGAACTGTAACCCTAATTTGGCAGGAGCATGCCTAATGTATGAGAAGAGAGACCAATGTCAAGGAGAGTGGGCAGAAGGTCACTTTAATTGTCTGGCATGAGGTTGGGGGGATTTAAATACTGCAGTATAGTAGGGTGGCCTAGGGGAACATGTGGATAACCTCTGTAATTACAGAGGAAAATCTAACAGGTCTTCAAAACTGGCAGGACCTGGAAAGCTTGAGAGAGGGAGGGTGCAAGGTGACAGTGTGGTTTCAAGCCTGGATGACCGCAGGAAAGGTGATATACTTAACCAAAACAAAAAGCACAGTGGTAGCCAGCATTCAGAGGGATGTGAGTTTAGAGTCCAGGAGAAAGTTCTTATCAGAATCAGATTAGTCAGCATTAGTCAGCTGGTTTTAAAACCTGATAGCTCTTTTTAAAAAATAAAACCAAATTCTAATACAGCCCAAAGCACCCTAACCTACAAATGGTATTACACCTGAACTCAAACAGCTCACCCTGTGGACCGTGGGAGTCAAGGAGTCATGAAAAGGGATATGCACATGCTGATTCCAATGCAAGACAATCAGCACAATGAAGGTTTTCAAGGTTCAAGAAATCAAAAAAAATTCTTAAAATTATCTTCCCTATTTTCTGATTTAAGGAGGCATTCAGAAGAAGGATAGAGAAAATTTGTTTTTTTTTTTCTAATCCACCCTCCCTCAAGATAAGCAAACACAGTCCCATTTGGGATTTGTGCAAGATCTTGAACTATTTTTCAGACATCTGAGTCCAGCAAATCCAACGATACTTTTGCCAAACATTTTCCCCTTAATTTGAAAACCTATGTGTATTTTCAAGGAAAAACAATCCTTTTATTTTGAATTCATAGCATTTAACTCATCAGCAGTACTTTGTCCTAACAGCAACGGCTGATCTTTGCAGAGTTCTTCCCATTACATGTTCTTGGCCCGCACAGGCATTGCCTCACTTAATCTTCCCAACACAGGTCCTGTGAAGTAGGTGTGATTATTTTCTTGCTAAACAGACTAGGAAACTGAGACAATGAGAAGGTCATTGGCCACACTCGTAGCTAGTGCTCAGCATTGCCAGAATTCAGCCCACACTTTCAAATCCCAAAACCTGTGTGTCCTCCAAAACGAAATCCTATAATATGAAATCTATTTTATCTGAAAGTCCTTTCCATCCTCTAGCTGGGAGGTGACAGGATAAAGAGGGGCTGAACATCTGAAATGACAAGAAACTCCAAACTCACAACTGCTATGGTGTATATGGTGTGAACTGCCTACTTCTGAACAGAATTAGACACATAAACAACACATAAAAAAAGGTCAAGGAGACACAAGCCCACAATAAAAAATGGGAATGAACTTCAAATTTTCAACAAAACTCCTACCCCTAGTCAGGAGACCAACAGAGATCACAATGTACACCTGGGTAATTAGAAAGCACACTGCTAAGCCAGGAATTAACCAAAGGAAAAGTGAAAATCAGAAACAAAAACATCTCCTTAGGTATCTGCAGACCACAGTACTTTCCCTTTACAAAACTCAAAAAGAGTTTTTAAGCAGAGAACCAAGCTCTTCTTTTGAAAGAAGCAAAGTCACCAGAGAACTTCCTCTCCATTATTAATCTAATAAATTTGGTTTCACATTGCTTGCCATTAGGATAACAATTTCTGCTTCTGGCCACTTTAAGGTGTCCCCTGTAACTATCAGGACTGAGAAAAGATTCTGGAGACCACAACCTACATCATTTATTATAAGTTTCTTCCCTTTCTTGGGGTGGAGGGGTAGGCCACCGGGAATTGAATTCAGGGGTACTCAACCACTGAACCACATCCTCAGCCCTATTCTGTATTTTATTTAGAGACAGGGTCTCACTGAGTTGCTTGCTTAGCGCCTAGCTTTTGCTGAAGTCTTTTGAACTGGAGATCCTTTTGAACATTTTGAGGTCATTTTGAACTCGAGATCCTCCTGCCTCAGCCTCTGGAGCTGCTGGGATTACAGGTATGAACCACCAAGCCCCGCATGAATTCTTCCTATTTTTAAAGCAGAATCATAGGGTTAACCAGAGGTACCAGATTACTCCTCTAAAAAAAAAAAAAAAAAAAGTTCTGGGGTTGTGGCTCAGTGGTGGAGCACTCGCCAAGAACGTGTGGAGCACTGAGTTCAATCCTTAGCACTACATAAAAATAAATAAATAAAATAGGGGTATTGTGTTCATCTGCAACTAAAAAATATTCTTAAAAAAATAATAGGCCAAAAATGAGGCAAAACACTTCAAATTGAAGAGTCACTATTTGCAATAGTGATAGAAGGAAATGTTATAGGATAATGAGAATGTGTAAAACATTGGAAGGTCTAGATTTGAAAACTCTTATTATTTAGGAAACACAATACTGTAGCATAAAAGTAATAATCCATACCAGAAACACCGATTATTAAAGCATATTACTTATTGTCTTAGCACAATCCCAGATTTGGGCATTCTTAAGTTATGAGACCTAATATCTGAATGTACATGTATTATATGTGAAAGCCACCATATTCCATGATATTGAAAATGTTAGAAATGTTCACAAAACTCTTCTATGTCATTTCCATTTCATAAATAACACTAATGCTTAAAACTGAATTATGCACTCATGAAACTATGGGCACACCATGGTTCCCATGTAAAGATCACTAAAGCTTTTTAAGTATATAGAGGTTCTTAAATGTTACAAAACTCAAATCTAGCTTGCCTTTTTTCTCATGCAAAATCTAAAGCAGTTTTTCACTTTTGTTATTTTAAATTTCAATCTTATGTAGCAAATGCTGTTCAAGGTTTTTGAACCATGCATTTTGGCTGAGAGTCTGTGTGTGTTTAAACAAAACTCTATATGAATGTTATTCTAGGAGCAGATACTCAGCTGAGAAAAGCAAGAAAACAGACCTGCAAGGACATGCAGTGGAATGTGAGTGGTTTGGCTAAGAGGCTCACAATCAAGAACAAATTACACCACATAATAGCTGGAAAAGTTAATTAAGTCAACTTAACCAATAATTTCACCAATAACAAAACTGTTTTGTTGGTTTGATTTTAACTGTAAAATGGAAGATGGGAGAGAAAATACATACATTACATTCATTTGGTGCTTCAGGCTGAATTCATCTTTTGACTGTCCAGTTATAAATCGAAGCCCAGAGCTTTGTAAAGAAAGCATAAGAAACCCCTGGAAGCAAAAGCAATCAGTAGTATCTGTCATAGCATCCAAAAAATTCTGTTTTCCTTTCTGTGAATAGCTTTGGCGTAGGTATCCAGGCATTTCTGAAATGTTTGTAGAAAGACAGACAGACAGACTGACAGAAGAATGGATGAACAACAGCCATAGCAATGGCAGCTACCATTCGGCTTGCATGCGCATGCGCGCGCACACACACACACACACACACACACACACACACACAGCACACCAACCTTTGAAAGTCTGCACACCATGAGCACAGAACCTAAACAGGGCACAGGACAAAAGCTCATACCCTGATCTTTGTGACCAGGGCAGAGTGACTGGGAATATGTGACCAGGTAGGGAGCTTGCAAAACAAAGAAGCTCTGCAGTTCCAGCAATTCACACCCCTTACCACAGTCCCAGGACTGTAAAAAGACTGAACTACTCAGGTGAAAACTATAAAATACTCTGTAAAAAGAATCATTGTAATTATTAGCATTCACATAAACAAAGAAAAAGTTTTATTTTCTTTTACTTTTTTTTGTTTTTAAATGTGTTTGCTCATTTTCCTGGAATCCTCTTGTCAGGTTGAAATCAGTGTTTTAAAAATATCATTTCCATCTTTATTTTATTTGGTTGGATCTCTGTTGTCCAGTATTGAAAAGTGGTCAATCTCTTAAAAGAAATAGGAACACTGAAAAAGGTCAGGGCTCACAGGATTTCTAGGACAGCTATCATTCAGGCTTGTGTCCTGCAAACTTGACTAATGAGTGTTTTCCTATAATGAGACAGGATTTGTGGGAGGAGATGCAGGCTTCAAGGGCACAGGCTGACCAGGACAGGAGGCCAGTGGAGTATGGTTTAGGAAACAGATCTGTGATTATTCCAAACTATGGGACAGGCTTTTTTAAATCATGACTGTTCCTTCCCTGACTAGTTTTCTCTGGAACCTTCCTGCCCACCATGAGACTACTCTGGTTAATTCTGTTGCCAGTCACCCTCAATAGGGTCATGAGGGGAACCTGTGGTCAAGAAGTGTCTCAAGACAAATTCACTGGAGCAGCAGTTGAAATACTTGCTGAGCATGTGTCTGGTATGCAAGCAGCAGAAGCAAAGCATCACCCTAAGAAGGGATTACTGAAAAGCCTCTCTCTGCTAACATTCATGAGCAGGACAGTGGCTACTGCAGGCTCCACATAGCTCAAGAGCATCTTCCATTAAGCACTCTGGTTCTTGCTTGTCTTTACACACATGTGCTCACACATACCACACACACATGCTCCTCCGTAGTCTCACCCACCCCAACTTTCTTACTCACCCACACCCACACAGGCTTACCCACACTTACATAAACTATAAAGACGACCGAAAGTTGATGTTTCATGAAGCCTGATGTGCGAGCTCTTACCCTACAAAATTGCTATTAAAATTACCAGATAACCAATACCGTGTGTATTGATTCTACTTCTGAAATAATAAATTGGCCTAATTTTTTTAAATTGCAGGAAAAAGAAACAGGATTGCCTTTTTTTAAGGGGAAATGTGCCTTCCATAACCACATTGGAAAAATAAGGCAAATATTCTGGCTCAATTAAAATAAACTCCAGCCCTGAATTTAAATACCACAAATACAGACATAAGTTTGCATACACACGTGTAAAGTAAATTTATTATTGTAACCCAGACATAAATATATCTCCCGAATCAACGCAAAACTGGACTCATTAGTTAGCAGGTTTGCCAGCCAGCTCCCTCCCTTCCCTGGCACAGCCAGAGGCACCCACTCATGAAACCAGGTGAAGGAATGAGACCGGAAGCACAGACTCAGAGTGGTAGTCTGGATCCTCAGGGATACCTATTCTCAGAGGCGGAGGTTTGGGCTACAGTTACATTCCAGAGAAGATTCTGACTCTCCAATTGTGCATTTAAAAAAGAAAAAAAAAAAAAAAACCTGTAATTCAACCTAGTAAAAATTCTTCTTGAAATAAATAAATTATAAGTCCACAGGCAAGGAGGGCGCAGGATGGCTCATGCAAATCAGTGATCCCAGATACACAGTATCCAGGAACTTGGAGAGCGAGCAGGCCAACTTATTCATCCTAAGGGCACATGGAGAAGTGGAGTGAAATTCAGGGAAGTCAGGAATGGCTGTGAAACCTACAAAAAGCAAAGGCCTTAATGGCCTACAAGGGTGGAAAAGCCTGCAAGGAAAGCAAAAGTTACCACTAACCTATTCAGTCTGTTCTTACCATAGGGGGCTCTGGAATTTATTTTCCATATTCCATGCTCCAACTGAAATGCCTCTCAACACTTTGCTTAAATTTTAAAAATGCAGCATATAGAAACAGTGTTATCTCTGAAAACAATTAATTAAATTTGTATAATCCAACAATGAAACCCATCTCAAGATACTAATGCTACCTTGAGGTTCAACTGTGAAATTTTAAAATCCTTTGGTATAGACTACTTAAAATTTGTTAGGGGGAGACCCTGTCACTAATTTTGACAAGACAACGTGTGTGTCTTTTTGTAAAAACTAATTATTCCAACTGTATAGACTTTCCATGTAAAATGCAAAGCATTTTGAAATCTTGCCAGACTAATCAAGATGATTTCCAAAATGCCAAAACAGGAACCTCCTATAATAAATAACCTATCACATTTACATCTCAAATTGGAAAATTTGGAAGAAAATGTGTAGGTTGGATGCCAAAATGGAGATTACTAAAGTCTGCCCATTCCACACTTCCCCACCCATTTGCTTTGCTTTGCCTTTCACAGAACAAACTCTGGTCCAGGTGCAAATGCTCAATTCCCAAGGAATGTAGAGAACATAAAAATGACTGCAGGCTTGGCTGCTGGTCATCCCTGTGGCTGCTCACCATTGGAAGTGGTGCTGGAGGCCACAGCTTTCTCGCTGACCTCTGTTCGAGTGGAGCATTTCACGATGGAATTCTCAACTTTCTTCTTCTCAGTGTTTGTGGAGCTGTGGGACTGGGCCTCCATGATGTCTTCTCATTACTTCAGCTCTCTTCTAGGAGGAACGCCTATAAAAAGCCACAGTGCCATCAGTAACAATGGAAAAGAAGACTTCACTCAAAAGTGCCCATTACCTGTCACCTGAGAAGAGTCTAGAGTTTAGCAAAAATTCAACATCTGAACAGCACTTCTCCACAGGTTTTCAGGCGATCACGCCTCCAAGTCTTAACGATCCAGTCAATGTTGTCCACACATGCCAAAGGAGAACAAAGAGAAATAGCCAAAATGTGGAAATTTCCCCATGATCTAAGTATCTCAATCTCTAATTGTGTTTACAGTGTGAAACACAAATGCCACATTCTTTTTTTAAGCCATATCTACAAATCTCTCTACAGGTAGTCCACTTTATAGAAAGGGACATCAGGACAACTTCCCAAGCAGGGAAGATTTTTTAAATTATAAATTAGATATTTCAAAGAGTGTCCAACAATTGCTCATAACCATGCCTGACTCAAAGTTCTGAATCAGAGGATCATTTAGCCAAATAGTGACTTTTTCCTTCATTCAGGAAGATACCTGAATTGCAATATAATTCTTAATTCGAAATCATTCAGGTAAACTAAATTCTTTAAGCCTTCTTAAAACATGAAAGAGTTTCCATTCATTTGAATTACATTTTTAAAACAAAAGTAATAGAACAGCATGTTGCATGTTCTTAATTCCACAAAAAAAAAAAAGTCAAAGATCATCGAGAGTGAAGACTGGGATCATTTTGGAAATATGAAAACTAAACTAAAAGCAAGTTCAGTTGTCTTTCACTAGCTTCATTCATGTGGTAATTGCTCTAACTCATCATTCATCAATTTTCACTCTATTTAGTTCATGTTCTCTTTTTTTTTGCAGTAATGTTCTACACCTACAAAGAATACAAGATGAAAAGTCCCCTCTCTGGCATGTTTTCATGTTTTCTTCAAGCTATCTAGATTGCAACACTCAGGGTAGGCATTTCATCCATCTAGTCATCCATTTATTTTTCCACATTTAGCAGATGCCACAGTATTCAATCAAAACAGTGATTACTGAAATAAAATAAGCAACTGCTTAACTGGCTCAAAAAGTTAAAATGCCAGATGAAGTATGTTTAGTCACTTTTAACTATTATATGCAAGGGAACTGCAAATTCTTTAACATACGATAAATTCCCCTTGACCTGGATTTCAAGTAACCAGAAGGCTTAACAACTAGAGGCCACATAGTACTATGGGCACTGGCTCCTCCACTAACGTCCATTTCTTTTTCCAGATTATCCAGTGTCATTCATTGGAAAACACACAAGTTATTTAAGAACAGCTTTTGTAGAATAAAAAGCAAAAAAGAAGCACTAAGTTAAATTTACATATCAATTGTAAGATCCACTCCAAATTCAGAAACATCCTTCAAAGAGCCCTGACAAAGGGCAGGACAGTGAAGCGGCTGCAGGCGCCCCTCAGCAGGGCTGCCAAGAGGTCCAAGTCCAAAGGCCAGGCCACCTAAATGGTGCCTCTGGAGCTGTCCAGCACTCCACTTCCAGTTATCTGTTGCTAAGCCTCAGTTGTCTCATCTGTCAAATGACAGAATCAGCGGCATGAGATCCTTTCTCTTTTCTTCCCCCTTTGGGGTAGAAGAAGCACATGCTCTTTAAGAACATACTAAAAGTTAAGGACCTTCTTCTTAGAAATACCTTGAAATGCAAAAGTGTACATTTCATTTCCAAGGGATCACAGACTCTCTAAAACTTTTCCATGAATCCAGATAAAAAAATCCTTAAAAGAGAAATCTGTGGTGGTCTCTTGTAGCTCCAACAATCTCAGAATTATTCATTAACTGTTTTTTAAAATATTTTTTAGTTGTAGATGGGCATACCTTTACTTTATTGACTTATTTTTCTATGGTACTGAGGATCAAAACCAGTGTCTCACCAGGGCTACACTGAGCCACAACCTCAGCCCTCATTAACTGGTTTTTAATCCTTCTCCAAAACTAATTTAAATATCATCTTTAAAGTATATCATGAGAGGCTGGTGTGGTGGCACACAGCTGTAATCCCAGTGACGCGGGAGGCTGAGGCAGGAGGATCACAAATCGAAAACCAGCCTCAGCGACTTAGGGAGACACTGTCTCAAAATTTAAAAGTGGGGGCAGGGCTGAAAATGTAGTTCAGGGGTAAAACATCCTGGGATCAATCCTCAGCAAAATAAAAAAATTTAAAAAAAAGAAAATTAAATTATGCCACAAGTACAACTCAACCCTATCCACATCACTATTTCTGATGTGGTACAGGAACCATTGTGCCAGCGGTGTTATAGTGCTTGGTATGCGTTCTGATTTCCACGCCCAATTCTAAGGTAATGCATCTGTCTTGGAAGGTGGCACCTGGGAACCTGTATTTAACAAGCATTAATTGTCAGGCTCGCTAAAGCTTTCAAACAGTTGTTCCACATGTTTAATTTTGCTCTCTGATTTAGATTGGTAAAAGAGAACGTCATAGAATCCTTCAACGACTAGACAAATTCAGGAATGAGGTATATCCCACCTTACACAAACCTATCTCGGCATTCATCATAATAATAAACTTTTCACCTAGGTAAGTCTTTGCAGAATGTCCACCTCCCTGTCCAGGCTGTAAGCCCCATGAAGACAAGGCTTCTGTCTTCCCAGCACCTAGTACAGGGAAGATTATTTAATGAGTAAATAAATTACCACAGTGATGACCCTGTGACTTCAATGAGTCTGCAGTATCTTGATTTTAGTCACCACTGAGTTAGTTACATACATTTTATTCTATAGCTGGTGTTTCTTTTAAAACTGGCAAATGTAAAAACTAAAATTTTAACAAGAATACTTTATCAAAATACTCTGTACTTAACCACTGATACAGGTACTTAACTATACTGTTTCCTCCAAAACCCAAATACAATTTTATCAGTTGAGTTTGAATACAGTCTACTGTTAAAACTGCACACAGAAATATGCAAGTGGCCCTGAAAACGCCATTAAGAGATAGAGTTTCTAGAAGATCTATGTCTCCTCCTTAGTAGAGGAAGCTAATTAACAGTAGTGAGACAAGTCACCGAAGTTCCTTGACAAACTTGGTTTTTGTGGAGTTGCTGGCTTTTCCCCCAAGGCAAAGGACTTCATTTTAACAAAGCAATAAAACCCTCCCAATACTCATCACCAGAGAGAGGGTCTTAAGAGAAGAAGTAAAGCTCCAGGCACTGCCTGAAATTCTACTAATTAATGGTCTAAAAGAATACTGATTCCCACCCCTGTTTGAAATGGATTTAAAAAAAAATAGGTCCTTGGTCACTCAAAAGTCTACCCCCTTCTTCTATTTTGACAACTTATTTTTGGATCTCATTAGTTAGTAACTAATTATTTAAAAGTGTGGTTGATGCTTGAAATGGGGCTATAAAAATGGCAACTTGCCAAAGCAGACATCTGTTTCCTGTATATCCCTATAAATTGTATCAGCTTATTTTACTGATAAAAACACAATTTTGTTTCTGTCTCTTATCAAGAGAAAGTGTTAACATTTTGGTAACCCATACCTCATCAAACTGTGGAGGAAAGTCAATGAGCCAAAAAGGCTCTAGCTTCTAGCTGAGGTGGTGGCTTTTCACAAGACAGTAAGGGCTGTGAGTCCTGAGTTGATTCATTAAAGCCTTAGGGATAGAAGTGACCAGTAAAATGTTCTGATGGAATCCTAACCTACAAAGGGCTCCATAGCACTACTCTTAAAACTTAGTGTCTTATATAATAAAGGTTAACTTATTTAGAACACAGTATCAAGAAAAAAAAATTAAGTTGTGCTTCACTTCAAAGACTTTTCTCTGAAGGAAACATGCCACTGTTTTTCAGATGTGGATGAAAGGAGACATTTTCCCGCCTGATACAGTTTCCTTGCTTACAACTCCAGACAGTTTCTCTTCAGTCCCTTTCACCATTGAAACATTACATGCAAGATTTGTTGCATGCCCCTTGACTTTTCGTGCTTAAAGGGGGAAAAAAAAGTTTGTATCTGATTTAGAGTCCAACAGCTTGAGTACATGAAAATAAAAATAAATAAATCTGCAACCAACAAAAACTGTTCTCCTAGTACATAACTCCTAAAATTTTGTTTCATACGAAAAAAAAAGGGGGGGGGGGATGAGCATTCTCTCCTGACAACAAACAGTACAGACTTTTCCCATTTAACTATCACTGAACCTTTTCTAATTTCTGAAGCCAAAACCAAGGGCACAATTCACTCCAGACTCTATTTTAAATCTAATCCTTCTACTAACAACCTGCTGCAGGTGGGTCTTTTCTTTCTAAATGATAAATCTAAACCTACATCAACCTCTAAGGCACAGGAAGCTTCCTGCAGCCACTGCCCAAGTGATGCTGTAATGCAGGCTCCCGTTTACAAGTGAGTGGTGGGGGGCGGGGACAACGTTTCCTAAATTCGAGAATTAAGGGGGACCTACATTTTAAACCGAACTTCCACACAAAACACCTGAAGAGGTCTGCTTTAGAGTCGCGACTTAGTGATGGAAGGAGAAAGGGGAAGATGGCTCCAAACCGAAACTTTCTTCTTTACAAACAGGAGTCCTCATTTATTATGCTAATTATTCTAATCAGCCTGTGCGGTTATGGTCTATTTTGTTTGAAAGCTCTCTCACTTCCTGTCCGGTCATCTCAGACGGTTGCAATGAATGCACGTTTTTCACACCTTTATCCACTTTTCCCCGCGCCCAGGTCCCCGGCGCCTGCGTCTTAATTCCTCGCTGGCTGTCCCTCTCTGCGGCTGCGGCTCGGCCAATTCATTAGCGAGCGCCCGGGCCCGCGCAGCGCCGTCTGAGCGCGGTGTCGCCGCATCCATCATCATTACATCAGCGCGAGGAAGTCCACGCCGAGTGCTCCCGGCCCCTGGCGCGCCCCAGCCAGTGCGCCGGCAAACAGAGCATGGTGAATTTCTCAGAAATAACTCTGGGTATCTGGGGGCAGAGGAGGTGCTCCCAGGCCCCGCTTTGATCCACATTCCTGAAACAGCCTTTCGGGAGACAATGCATGTCCGGCAGCCAGGCCGCGGGAAAGGGAAAAACGCTGGCGGGCAGGGGCGGGGGGCGGGGAGGCGGGACGAGGGGATGGGAGGGGGTGGTGTCTAGCGCCAGCAGAGCCCGGCAGTCCTTCTGTAGCGCACAGAAGCAGCCCTTATCAATTTGGATCACATTAGTTATCCTGCTCCTTGGGAATATTCCTGGGCATCTGCAAACTCTCTACAGTTGGCTCAGCAAACAGACATAGGGGATGGCCCTGGTTACATTAACACAGCCGTTTTAACTAGCTGAATTTAGGAAGATGTAACCCTGCAGGTACTTTGCAGTGCAGCAGTGTGTGTGTGTGTGTGTGTGTGTGTGTGTGTGTGTGTGAGAGAGAGAGAGAGAGAGAGAGAGAGAGAAATTGAGAAAAACTATAATAAAACACTGGGGAAAACTTGAAAACTCCTCAGGAAACCAATGGATGTGTGCTTCACTCACAAGAATTCTAATTCACTTTTAACCTGGCATTTTTCTTCATTAATTGCCACAAGTAGATGTAGGTGCTGAATGGCTGAGGCACAGACACATGACCTCATTGTCTCTCAGGAAAGCCTTCCATGAAGTTCCAAATCAACCTTCACCACCACGGAGGCTTTATGTAGTAGTCAATAAAGAGCATGAAAAATGCTAATTCTGGAATTATTGTGCAAAAATCAGCCTTTCCCCGTGGAAGGTCTGCAGTGGAGCCTCCAACCCACTGACAAGCAGGATTCCTCTACTGTTTACACAGAATTTTTTAAAGAAAGGATCAGTGGTAAAGCCATTGTTGAAGGTGATGCTTGAACTGAATGAAGTGACTTTTTAATCTAAAATGAAATGGAGCTGCAATTATAAACTGCTAGAGCATGCTATCTGAACAGTGTATGTACTTCATTTATTTCCATAATGCAGTGGGTTTTATTTTTAAGTTGCCTGAACTTGGCTTTGCTTCTTTTTCCTATTGCAATTAAAGATTCAAAACAACCAAGTTAAATGCCTAATGATAACTTGATTAGTTTCTGATAGGTCAGAACAGTTACTGGCCACAAAAGGTCAGAAACAGAAGACATTCCAGTAGGCAAAGCAATGCTATTAACAGCACCACGATGAAGCCTCAAGTGAGAAATGACTGTATAGGTGAGGGAACCACTGCTCCAGGGGAATAAGGTTTTCCTTCAGAGAAATCATATTTATTTACATCTCTGTTTATTGGTAAGCTGAAAAATGCTTACCAATACTTTGGTAAAATTCCAGGAGAAATCAGCCTGGGTAGGGATTTCTGAGGCAGCCTTCCCTGTGACACTTCTCTCACAGAGAGTGACACTTCTCTCACACTTTATTACTAATAGATCAGCTGCTACTTCAGGATGCTGCTCTTGGAGCAACGTTTAGGAAAAATTCCTATTAAATATTTATACCTTCCTATAGCTATTATACAACTCAAGTTCTAAAGAAAAAAAAAGTCATTTAGGAAGATAATTTTTACAGAAGAGAGAAACAGGAGCCAATGCTGACTTTAACTTTTTTGTCAATTTTGGAAGTGAGAAATAGTCTTAAGTTTCAATGAGCAAAACATAGGAAATTTAAAACACCTCAGTGCCTCTCATGTAATCACACACTGGAGAAAACCCCTTCTAAGTTTGTAAATGTGGTTGACGGTTCCTTGTGCTCAAAATATCTTTCTGAACTTAAAACCAATTAAGTATGCATAACCTTTGTGACATACCAACAGTTCCCAGGATTTCTAATGCTTCCTCTCCCTTCCTGTCGGTACTGCCTTCTTTTTTCTGCAGGAAAAGAAGCCCAACTTCATAACTTCTTAATGAAATCTTCATGAATTTTTAACTATAGTTTTTTTTAATGTACAATTATTTCTCCTTTATATAGGATTATTTTCCCCTGTGGTCAGGAAAGCTCAAAACCTTAACTGCAAATAAGATATGCTATCTGTCCAAGTGGTTATTAGTAGCACAGAGGGTTCCCCAAATCCGTTGGCTATTGTTTTCAATCTTTCTTTCCTACATTTCTGATGCTTCTGATCACAGACAAGCAGTATTCATGACAGACAAACCAAAATGAAATTACTCAAAAAGGGAAATAATTGCCCAGCTATGGATTAAGGGAATTTGGCTTTTAGAAATTAACTACATCTGAACTTTTAAGAAATCTATGTTTAACTTCAACCACTGAAAAGCCTATTCAACATGCAAGTAACCAGGGCTATTTTAGTTAAAATCACACATGGCATATTTGTGAGTCAGTTTTACTCTTCTGTCTTGTGTATTTAAAAGAAAAGATCATGAGCTATTCTTTCTCAGATGCCAGAAGTACTTTATAACAAACATTCCAGGAGAGCATAAGATCTCTATTTAATATGTTGCCATTTCTGAATTCTGCAAAACTATAAAACATCAGTACCCTGTGCTTTGGTTACGCTTTGCAGGAAGCAGCCTACATAGCAGGTGCCATTAAAGAATGAGCAAGAATGTGGAGCAAACTGACACCCCCACTTTCTGCAGGTTAGCTGGATACAGTCAATCCTCAGAAACCTAGATCTGTAGTCAGTTATCAGCTACAGATCAGTTAAGCTCATGAAAACTGTATTTCCCTTAAACCCACATATATCACAAAAACATCATGACTGATCAAATGTGTCCTTTCTCTTACTTCTCTGAGGTTTAAAGGAATTAAAAGTTTCCACATATTTTGAGAAAACAACATTTAATTATTCGTACAGAACGTATATAACTTTGAGTTCCCAGAATCATGTGTGCCTTTACAATAAAACTTAAGGGGACAGACTACATGTTCTATGAACAGTAACTGACATTCAAACCATCATAAATATTACACCAATACCTTATGGGTTTTAAAAATCAGCTACGGATAATCCAAGGAAATTTAACGTAGTGTCTGTGAAGGACTATTCACTACACTAATCTTTAAACTTTTGATTCTTCAATCTTGATTATAATTTTCAAAGCCACTTTCTCAAAATTTAGTAATTTGTTTTAAAAATTAAGACTTATTTTGGAAAAACTATCCACGGTTCACTTATCCTATAAACTTTGCTTATTCACATACAGCATTCTCCAGCTGTCTTATTTCTGACCCTTTGCAGGCTCAGAACTGCCAATCTAACCTACACCAAACTACATACCCTCCAATGAGACTCTCTGGTATGGAATTTCATTTTAACATCCACAGTTCAAACAACAGACATTGTCCTATGTCCAGTGGTATGGCCTGGTCCACATATCTGGTCACTCTATTCCAGGTTTCCATAGATGTGAGTCATTAAGGCTTCATTCTTAAGCTGCTGGATGAGGTTTCTCTACACACTGATAACTTTCTTCAGAATGAATTATTCTTTTTTAAAAATATCACAAAATGAAATCAATAACAGGGCTTAACTGCCTCATTCCTTCATTAGTGCAATTTGAAACTTATCTTTCATCTAAATGGTGAGTTTTCAGTCTCTTTTTGTAAAAATCAATAGTTTGAAATGTAAAGCACTCTGGAGTCTTGTTAGGTATTTTATGTAATCTTAAAAAAAAAAAGAAAAAGTCAAAGCAGCTAAAGCTAAAAATTCCTACCAGAAAATAAGCAAATATAATGTCATGTAGCATTCTGAAGTTATTTCAACATGCAATTTTTGAAAATTGCCCTTATCTCCCATTATTGAATTAATTTAATTCTCTAGTATAAAAATTCCACAAGTACACAATCAAATGCTTGTGTGTTACTCCTGTGCCACCCCCACCCCCAAACACAGACACACTCATGGCCCCCTTTCCTCCAAAAAGAAGTAAAGAAAAGAAAAGCCCCTCTAGCTGTTTCAGACCAGCAATCAATCCAATTTACTGCAGGTACAATTTATATGTACAGTGCATGCCACAACAAAACCACAGTGTGATGCCAACATAGCCCTTAAGAAAGTTTTCCCCTAAATCTCTGGAAAGGAGCTTTAAAAGAAAGCAAGGATTACAGTCAGCTAGAAGGTAGGGAGGGGACTTACCTCAAACCCAGCCAAGCGGAAATCAGAGCAGTAATTCTACAAGTCGACAGAGTACACTTTCAAAGCTATAATGGTGTGAAGAAGTGCTGGGCAGCATGGCCTGAAGGCAGCACTAATACACTGATGACTAATGGCTGGGCCGGGGCAGACAATGAATTTGGGGCTTGAAAACTAACAGAAACCATGCAGTACTTTGACAAATGGGCTTTCAAGATTTCATTCATTGAATAACCTTTAAGCACAAAATTGGCTCGGGTTCTCTTGGGAATGATATGACATGTTGCTGGACAATGATGTAAGTATTTTCTTTTTTAATTATGACTCTTACGCAAAACACAAGAGCACCATATACGAGGATACAACTATAGATACCACAGACGCAGACGTGGAACTCAACACAATATTGCCTTTCAGGAGGGGGCTGAAATGTTCCAGTGCCACCTTATTAACTATGTAATGGCTTTTTCATTCAGCTTCTTTAGAAAGCCATAGATTTTCTGAGACATTTTATCGGGTTGAAATATACACACCCAGAACAAAACACACTTTCACATTAAACACACACACACACACACACACACACACACACTGGTAATGAGTAGCTAAGAAATTTGGCACTAAAATATAATGCATTTAGAATTACAAATGGAAAGTCTAATTTTCAGGGGCCAGGCAAAGGAAAAGTGGCATAAAACAATGGAGATACCAGCGTAAAGTTTGCAATCAAATGCACTTACAAACACACTTAACATCCAATTTCTTTCCAACAGCTCCCCCTCCTTCCCAGATTAATTAGCCTTTTGACTTAAAAATAATAATTTTGGCAATTTTTAAAGAGAGAATGAAATATCAAAAGTGTCTCTAAATTAACAAGTACCACTTAACTCCAGACAGCATCGCCTTTAGCAGGTCCTAAAAACTTAAGAAAAGGATCTTAAAACAGGAAGCTTAGTGAGCTCATAAAACTGTTGTTGGAGCCAGGAACACATAGCATATTTAATCTGCAAACTGTGAGAGTCCACAGTGATTTCAACAAGATCTGAGGCATGCCCTCAAGGTTTGCTGGGATCTGGGATTAGGGGGTTGATAAGAACCTCTACTGCCCATGGACATGTTTTTCTTCTGCAGTTAAACACAAATGCATGGAGACGTTTGACTGCTGCTTGGCGTTACTGCTCAAGTTATATAAAAGCTTTGCAGCTCTTTTTGCTGTCAATATATCAAAGTTTAAAAAAAATCATCAAAGTGTGAAATTTCATTTAAAGTCTTCGCCAGTCTACAGCTCTATTTCACAGGCCCATCAAATAAAAGTAAAGATGAAAAATACACTGAAAGTACTTGAGAAAGTTTGCAGCAGTACCCCTGCCCTGTTGTTGTTTATTCTGTCTCCCTTTATTTGCTTTGAAACTAGAACAGATCAATTTTCATCTAGGAAAATGACATCATGAAGTGAAAGGAAGCAGCTTCTTCCAGACTTTAATGAGAAGACAACCTGAAATCATCATTACAGTGGAATCTTTTGTTTAACAAATATATATGTATTTGTTGCCTCTGTAGTCATTTCAGCATTTTAATTGCCTCTCCTGATATAAGTTGGCAGAAAATTTCTTGAATCTTCCAAAACAAATCAGGCAGACCTTAGAATATGAATGCCAGCAGAACTAAAACCTCCTTCAAAGAATTCTTTAGCTGGGGATTTACAACAATTGCATAAAGAAGAAAAGTCTGACTTTTAAGATAATCTACTATAGTCTAAAAGCATTAACATTCCATTACTAAGGTTTTCTTGAGTATTTCATGACTCATTGATTCATTTCTCCTGGATTGGTTATTCTGAGTACATTACTATCTCCATATAAGTGAGTGCATGCAACAATGATCATTAAATTGTTTCCTTTCATAAACTCCCAAACTCTATCCTCAAAAGGGGAGGTGGGGGAGGTGTCTCAGTAAGCAGGATTCCTTACAGAGAAGGAAGGATCTCTAAATGGCTAAGCCTAAAGGAAGTCTGAAACCCTTACAGCATGCAGGTAATTAAGGAAACTTCACTAAGAAACAAAGGAAAAGTCCAACTTTTAGGCTTGGGCATCAAGTTGATAAATTAACGATTCTTTCATTAAATAAGTAATGAAATAACTCAACAGAGCCATTTTTCATCAGTGCTGAATTTTCTCATTTCTATCTGGGGTCCTTTGCAAATTAGATATACAATAAAAATGTGTACATATCAGGGTCCAATCAAGGAATACAAGCATGTTAAAAGCACAGGGAATTAGTAGGCATCTGGGCCAAACCTACTGGCCTATTAGCAATAATGCAATCTATACCTTTTAAAGTGGTTCTGCTTGTGTGAAATTTCACCAGACACCTCTCCCATTGAACTCATTCACGCATCTTAAACCAAAGCTTCCCTAGGCTGACTTTAAGAATTATATTCCCTGAAAGGATCTCCCCTTAGGCAGAGAGTTTCTAATTAAATAGCTTTTAGTGTAAAATAAACTCTCTGCTCTGTATAAATATGCTATTCCAACTAATTTAAATGTTATTTCATGTTTGTGTTAGATTTGACTATAATCTAACTGGCCAAAGTATTTGTGTACCAGGTTGTTAAGACCAATATTTCTTAACATAAACAAATTCTCTAGATGCTTCGCACAGTTTACATTGTTAGAACCAATCACCAGTGCTTTAATAAATTCCCTCCATTGAAATACTGTTCTGCTGTGGAAAAAATGAAAAGATTTTGAGGTTATTTCACTATTTTAAAACATAGCATTTTCCTCCTTCAAAATAATCTTGACACATGTAATTAAGAAACTGTCAGACTATTATTAATTTTTAATTTAAAACCTAAATGAAATAATTACAGAAATCAATCAATAAGGCACCTATTCAAATTACAGAGCAATTACATAAATACTCAAAATTAATACTTTAGGCCAATTCTTGAAGATTTCAGTCTATAACATGTGAAGACATCAAACAACACAAAAAGTGTGACATGGTGAGGATGAATAAATAGTTCCTGCCTTAAATAGGCTGAAATGAGGTCATTAGGCCCCCCACCAGCCATGCCCAATGCACTCAAGCCGCAACTCTTTTTTAAAAGTTAATTTATTTCCATCAAACACATATTTCAGGGATCCAAAAAAACCGGCCTCATCCAAATGCTGTACAAAATCACATTTAAGAATGTAAGGCCTAATCACTTGAGTTTTCAGTTTACTGTATATACTGTGCTCTGTAAAGACCAATTTGGGAGAAGAGAGAATAAGGGAAAGGAGAGGAGATGTTTTTTAGAACTAATAATACCAGCCTGGCTAATGGCACTGCCCATGTATTTGCACAGCGGCCGGCCCTCCATACCTCTGACTAAAGGGTTCCTTTACTGGAGACGCGGACAGTCCATCATTTCAAACTGAAGTGGCAGCTGGAAAATGTGGAACAGCTGGCAAAGAGCTGGGAGAAAATGTTTTACATAAATATATGTACGTATAAACTGGCAGAGGGCCATGAACACTGTACCCAAGGCCAGAATCTTTCCGGCAGTATACACTAGGGAGATGAGAAGTTGGGGGGCAGGAGGAACAGCAACGCAAGAAACCTCCTTAATAGTCTTTCCACACAGTGAGCACGGGAAGTCTGAGGTCCTGCATCTTTTGGGGGATAGCATCCTTCTGAAAAAGGTGTACTCGGGAACACGAGCACAAATTTCAGAAAAAGATAAAAAGCCGGGTATGGAGTAGAGCGTCTGCATCTGGCAATCTGCTTAAAAGTTGCTTCACAAACTCTCCAGCTTTGGGGGTCAATATTTACTCCCTCTCCACCTCCTCCCGCCCATTTTCCCGCTGCAACTCAAGAAAGTAACTGTCCCCTGCAGAGTGATTCATACCCAACTCTGCTCTTTGTAAATGCGGCCTCTTAAATGATTACTGCAAGGGCCACGGCTACTTTTTCTTTTTGGAGCGTGCTGGCCCTGGAAAGGAAAAGAAATAAAAGAGAATCCCAAATCATACACAGATGGTACAACTTTCACTTTTCCTCTACCGACGGAGGCGCGCCTCTCTCCATCCGCTCACACCACACCCCCACTCACTGAAGTGGAGCTCTAGCAGAAGAAAGCCCCGGCAGCTGCGGTCCCCGCGCGTACCCACCTCGCCGCCCGCCTCCTTCCGCCCATCCGGATGGCGGTGCGCGCCCGGCGCCGGAGCCCGAGAGCGCAACAGAGCAAAGGAAGGACACGGGAGCTTTGGGGTCTAACATAGTTCTTTTTAACCCTTTGAGAGAGAGTGAAGGAAAGGGGTGCAGTCGCCGCTGCTGCAAACTTCGTCCCCTCTCCGAGATGTTAGATTCTGCAGTCCGTCTCTGGACCGCCAAGGGATCGGACACTTGGAAAGGGACCTTCAAGAAGGAGAGAGCGAATGAAAGACTTGTTCCGACGCCTTACGGTGGCTCTCTAAATCTGGGCGCCTTTTGACAGCCATTTTCATACTATTCGTTTCCCCGTTGAGGACCACCTCTGGACTCGCAGTCGGGGGCGCGGCCGCAGGAGCGGGCTGCAGGGCCCGCAAAACAAAGAACTTCGGGCGGGACGTACCTGCGGCGGCGGCGGCTGTCAAGTCCCTGAACTTCCCATAGACCCGCGTCCGGGGCGCGAGCGGACGGCTCCTGGCTCCGCGCGGTAGCGGATGGCTCAGGCTACCGCGAGCGGCCGGGCTGCGCGCGGGGTGCGCCCGCCGTGGGCATGTTGCGACGAGGGCAGCCGCGGGGCGCTCGGGGAGGGCGGGCGAGCGGCGCGGGCGAGTGGGAGCAACGAGTGTGCGCGAGTGCGAGTGTGCGAGCGCGCCGGTGGCGCTGCCCCAGCCCGCTCCCTCCCGCTCGTGCAGCTCCGGCATCAGTTTCAGGGATCGTGTAATCCGATCCCTTCTGACTCACAGGCCCTGAGTGACAGTTCTGATTTGGTTCAACCGCGGGAGGGAGGGGACAGAGAAAGAAAGAAACCCCCCACCGTCTGCCCCTCCTGGCGTCCAATCCACTTTCTGGAAAAACGTCCCATCTCGGCCTGGAACCCCGCGCAGGGTGGAGGAGCCCCCAGCCCCGATGCGGAGCTGCCAGAGCTACTCACAGGGTGGAAAAGTTGTCCCTCGGCTCCGCGCTTCCCTCCCGCGCGTTCCCTCCTTTCCTCCTCTCCTCCTCTTCCTCCTCCTCCCCGCATTCCTCCTCCCCCAAGTTTTAACAGATGTTGCCGGACTCTCCACTCTTCCTCGCGCTCCCTCTTCCTCCGCCCCGCCCCCTCCCCGTCCCTTCTCTTTCTGCCACTCTAGAGCTCGGTGGGGACGCGCCGAGCCGCAGGACGCCTGCTGCCGCAGGGGGCGAAGTTGGGAAAACTTGGAGTGCTGCTCGCCTTACTTTTGCTTTCTCGCTCCTTCCAGGCCGCGCCGGGGGCCCGCGCTTCCCCCGCCCAGCGGGTCCCCGCTTCGGGAGCGGGTCCCAGCAGCGAAGCCGGCGGCTGCAGCGAGGAGGCCGCGACTCGCGGGCCGGGGTCGGCGGCTGGTCGGGGGCGGGGGGAGCCCTAGCGCCCGGAGCCACGCGCTCGCTCCCTCCCCGCCTCCCGCCTCCTCCGCCCCTCCCCTGTCCTCACACAGACACATTCATGCCTGCTCCTCCTCTTCCCCCTCCTTGACCCCGCGCCCGCTCGGCGCGCCGAGGCCCCACCCACCCGACGAGGGGAAGGGGGCCGGGGCGTGATGTCACGGGCTCCCTTTTGGCCTGCAGCAGCTGCACTGCCCGGACGCCCCCCAACTACTCTCCAAGGCTCCCGGGCCGTGTCCTCCCTGCACCCATCTCTTCTTACTTCTCTGTTCTTCTCTTTCTTTCGATCTGGGGTTAGACTCCCTTCTTTTAAGGACTCTCAGATCACTGCCCCTCTCCCTGCCACACACACACCTCAGCTCCCCCCTCTCCTATTTTAACATTTCCCCAGGCGAACCCTAAAACTCCCTCTCTCGCAGGATGATGCATTTGGAAGTCCAAGATTTTCCTCTCTGCTGGACTCATCTGCCCTTGGGGCCAAATCTGGGAATTAGGAACTCCCACCACACAGCCCCCAGTCCCTTTGGACCACTTTATAAAGGATACGAAAACAAAGATCCCGGGCTTACAGCCTGTATTCGAACGTGTTGCTTTTCCTTGGACTACAAAGTGTCTTTGTCCTTGATTTATTTTCAGAGGCCCATACTGTAAAAATGTTCCCCCTTTCTTCAGCCGACATTCATCTACTCCCTTTTAATGTACCCAACCTAGACCTGGACCTTTAGAAAAGATCTGGTATGGGGGGGGGGGCGAAGTGTAACCCCTGTTACACTCTAGAATCCGGAGGTAAGCAGAGTCTACTACCCACCTCCCCAGCCAGAAGTGCCTGTGAGCTCAGGATGCTCCTGGGGAGTCTCTGGGAGGCTTGAGTGAAAGAAGAGAGTAGGTGGATGAATGATTAGCTATTATGATTTGAAGAGCATTTTGAGATTCAAATGCTTAACTGGAGAATTTTTTAAGAGAATCCACCCTGGTATTCACTATTTGTTTCCTGGGACTTGTTGCTTATCACAAAGACAGGACAAAAGCAGACACTTACTTAAGCTTTTATGGTAAAAGTAGTAGAAATAAAGTAAGGCTGGAGTCACTTGTTAGCCATTTTTTTTAAGACTTAGCTCTACCTCACCACTCTAAAAGAAAAAAAAACAACAACAACACTCATTGATCATAAAGAGTAGAAGTCTCAGAAAAAGGGGGTAGTCTCAGCTCCCTCTAGCTAACTGGTCTCAGGCCTGGCAGGATCCTCTGAACTCCTTAGTCTCGGAACTCATTTGTGGGTTAATGTCAGGAATACCAGGCCACATGCATGCTATCGTATCTGTGAAAGTCTAAAAGGACACAGGTATGTAAGAATTATTTTACTTTTAGAATTGCAGAGAACTACAAGCTGTTCTTTCCCTTATATATTCCTGCAGCATCAGTCTTTTTTTTTTTTTTTTTTTTTGTATTCAGGACTCCTTCTGCCTCAATCACATGAATGCAAATAATACATCCTATCGCTTTCTCTGTTCATCCATAGCAAATAAATAAATAAAGGACAGCCAATAAATCAACAAGTAGAATCAACTAGATATTTTGACTTTTACTTCAGTCCTCTAGCACATTTTGAGTCATAAGGATCTTGATTTTCAGTTCTAAGAAGACTAGAACAAAGAAAAAGCAGCTAATCTTTCCTCTATGCCCATCAGAATAAATTTTTAAAAGGAGGAATTATGTGTCCCTGTGTGTTCCAATTTCTTCACCTTACCTTCTTGATGGAAGCAGACAATTTTCCACTTTAGTGGTAAACATAATTTAAGTGGACACATTTGTCAGAAGAGGTGTAGGAAAACAAAAAAAAACACACATTTGCCTTAATGGGAGTTAAATTATGCCATACCGCAATGACTCTCAATCTGTGTTAACTTCAAAACTCTTTTTCAAGTGAACACTTCTGTAAAAATCCTAAATTTTTTTTTAAAAAAAGGTTACTTCAGTTGAAGTTAGAGAGAACTTTCAGAAGCTAACCCCTAAGCTTTTCTCTTTTCACCCATCCCCTTTTCCCCAGTGGTTCCTAAGACTTCTGTAAGAAACTCACCCTGAAACTCAGTATTGAAATTTCTGTTGTAATGATAAACATCATCCCTCCTTGATGTCTGAAATTCCACCATTATAGATTCACTTATTGCCTCCTCTCACCAGTTCTCTTTTCAAATGCAAATGTCTTAGAAAATTTTAATATAGTAAGTCCCCAGAATAATTAAGCTTTTAAAACATTTTTTTTTTTTTGCAACAATGAAGTAGGAGACTTGAAGATGCTCTCATTAGTTTCCTAGGGCTGTCCTAACAAAGTATCACAAACTAGTGGCTTGAACAGCAGAAATTTATTGTCTTATATTTCTAGAGACCAGAAGTCTAAAATTAAGTGGTCATGAAGGGCTATGCTCCCTCTGAAACCCTTACGAGAAAATCTTTCCTTGCCCCTGACTTGCTTTTTTTATTGTTATTCTTTTTGGTTATATATGACAGTAGAATGTATTTTGGCAAATGACACATACATAGAATATGACTTATTCTATTTAGGATCCCACTCTGTGGTTGGTTGTACATGATGTCAAGTTACCCTGGTCGTATATTCAAATACGAGACTATGAAAGTTATGTTCAATTAATTCTACTGTCCTTCCTATTCCCTCCTCCTTCCCTTCCCTTCATTTCCCTTTTTCTAACCCAATAGATTTTTCTTCCCCTCCTCACCCTCCCATCTTGTGGATTAGCATCTACAAGTCAGAGAGAACATTCAGCTTTTGACTTATTTCACTTAGCATGATAGTCTCCAGTTCCATTTACTGGCAAGTGCCACAATTTATTCTTCTTTATGGCTGAGTAATATTCCAGCCATACACACACACACACACACACACACACACACACACACACACACATATGAACATCTAGATTGTTTCCATAGCTTTTTGTGAGTTGAGCTGCTATAAACATGAGATTATACTTTCAGGGATCATTTCTATACACTGTTACTAACTGGCTTTGGGGGCTAGCTGCTAATCCTTGATGTCCTTTGGCTGTCAGCTGCTTCACTCCACTCTCTGCCTCTGTCATTATACGGCCTTCTCCCTTCCTCTCTCTCTCCTCTTATAATGGCAAAGATCATGTAAGATTAGAGGCCCACCTTACTCCAGAATGACCTCATCTTAACTAATTATATCTGCAACACTGTTTCCAAATAAGATTATTTCTAAAATTCCTGGGATTAGAACTACAATATTTATTTTAGGGGGATACAATTTAACTCATAACAGCACAGTTCCCCAAAGCTTTGTGTGTTGGAGGCTTGGTCCTCAGTCTGGTGGTGTTGAGGTGCACCCTAAGTAGAAGGTAGTTAGGTCATTGGGGGTGCTGCCTTGGAAGAGATTAAGGTAGTTCTCTCTGGAACCCCCAGTGTTCCCAAGAATGCTGACTGTTACAAAAGAGCAAGACTGACCCCTTCCCAGTCTCTAGTGTCCTGTCTCACTGTGTGATTGCTCTCACAAGTGCTCTCACCATGATGCATCTTATCATGAGGCCCTTACCACTGGACAAATCGATAAGGTCTCCTGATCTTGGACTTTAAGCTTCTAAAACTGTGAGTTAAATAAGCCTCTCTGCTTTATAAAGTATTCAGCCTCAGGTATTTTGTGTTAGCAATGGAAAATAAACTAATAATGACAAAGAGTGAAATGAAAGATCTGTAACAGAGAATACAAATGGTGAACCTGAGTATATACTTCCCATGTTCCTCTGCATTTTCTCTCCAATATATGTATGGTCATAAACACTCTTCTTGCCCTCAGTTATCATGGCAGCTCTTCCATTTTCCTACACAGCAGTTCCCAATTGATTATTGGGAAATGCTAAGGGGGTGTTTCATGTGTACTGATAACTTCCAATTATAAGTCAAATTAAGTAGAATTTTAAAATGTAGGTGCTCTATTGGATAAAAAGTCCAGCAGTATACAAGTAGGCTTCAGGCAGGGCAGGACCCAGGAACTCAAACAATGTCTGCTGGGTTCTAGGTTTTCATCTTTCAACTCTGCTTTATTTCCACTTCATATAAACTTGCTTTAAGCAATGGGGGAGGGGGCAGCTGGAGACAGCTGAATTCCACATAATCAATTTTAAACAGTTTGTATTCCCAGAGAATAATCACCTTTCCCAAGAGGATGAGATATTCTTCTTGGCCAGGATTCATTGGCTGCTTATAGGTAAATAATTAACATCTGTCAATATTAATGTCTTCAATCCACTGCATTCCCAGGGATCCACAGTACACCCCACATGTGTATGGACAGAAGGATTCTCTTGCTCTTGGGAGTTACACTTGATCACAAGGCTTTCTCTCTTCTCTCTTCTCTTTCTCCTTCTCTCCTGTCCTAATCTCTCCCCTTCTCTCTGTCCTCCATTTCTCTCCATCCCTCTTCCTGTAACCAGAGGAGTACAAGCCTGAGAAAGATGTACTAACTGACAGGAAGAGAAGAGAAAGTGTCTGTCTTCCAGGTCTACCTACTAGTGATCCAGGTCGCACATGGAACTAACATAACATCCAGGACAAATGTTTAAAGATCAAGACCCCAGGATACAGAGAGTGTCAGGGCCAATCTTAACACCTTAATAAGTGCAGATGTACCTGCACATGAAGATATCCAGAAAAATCACCCCCAAATTGGAAAAGGCTTGGTCTCACTGCCTCCCTCACCTCCTGGTATCCTGAAGGGCTCTCTTCTGCATTCACTCCCACAGCCATGATGGCCCATTCCTACACACCAGGCCCTCACCTCCAGCTCATCTCTTTAGGTCCACTGCTGCCCACTCTGATTTCCTGGTCATGAAGGTTCTGCCTGCACCGTGTCTGCCAGCATGCGTGCAGGGAAAGTATGGTGGAACACAGGCAGATCTGGCCACACAAACCTCGAGGGAGAAAGGAAACACTCCTCCACATAGTACAGAATGGATGGCCTGAACCTCCCCGTGACACTGGCCAGCTGCCAGGGAGGAAAATGCTTTCAAGTGCATCACACACGGGGCCTTTCTGAGAGTCTCTCACTCAGCGCCTGCGTAACTAGTTCTTCCATCTTCCTGGAACATTGGGATTATAAATGGAACCCAGATGTCTGCTGTGTCCTTCTTCACCTTGGAGATGTAGCTGTAATTGGCTTGGACCTCAGCCAATCCCACAAGTTAGGAAGATCGAAAACCCTCTCTTTGGATTTCTGCAAATTTCAAAGCTTCTGTGGAAGCTGCATGATGCTGACCCATACCCCACACTCAGATCCTTGCCCGCTCCATAGGAAACCCACTCACCGTGGGCATGCTGTGAGCTTGGTAGATTTTACTGGTGATTTGGGCAGCCCAGGGATGATTTTCTCCAGCATTTGTTTCTTGAGGCCTCAACTTCCTTTCCTGGGAGTTTATTCATGTGACATCTGGATTCACCTGACTCTCCTGTCTTTTAGCCCAGTGTTTGCTCTTGATCATCTCCCATCTGCCTAGGAGCCACTCAGGATTGCTCTTCATTTCCTTAAAGCTGGAGCCATGAGCAGTGGCTTATGGGACAAAAGCGTCTCTCATTTACAAAACTTGCCTCATTCCTAGAAACCTTTGAGTTGGTTGTCTTTGCCCTGAATAATTCACTTACACAAACTATAGGTTTTGCTGAATTTCTTCAACACCAGGCTATAAGGGAAGGGATGCCATATTGAATACATCCTAGCCATCAGCAACATTTCCCACCAGAATTTCTCTCTTTGGTCCTTCTTCGCCATGCCTCCACTGACTTATTTTATGCACTCTGCCTTTCTGTTTAGTGCCAGCCCCAGTGTCTTTTTAAATCTTTCTGACAGAGCAATTCACTTCTGACCCACCAAATTTAGTATTCTGAGAGGCTCCACTATGCAGCAGTATGGGGTGATCTCCAGTGAGCAGGGCCCAGCTTCCTTATGAGGTGGTTTAGAACATCATGTATAGGCTAATCTGTTTTTTGAATTTTACCCTCTACTCACCTGCTCTCACACACAATCAGCAGAAAGTTAATGTTCTTTCTCCAAGCAAGTATAAGGAATTTCCAAGGAAAAATTTTTCTATGTTGTCACCTAAAAAATGGACAAGACTAAGGCCACACATCTGGGAATACAATGACGAGCCAAAATATTTCAAGGCAAGACAAGAAAGAGTGGTCTTGTCCTTGAGAACCATGATAATTATGGGCAGAGGGCTCCCCCCACCTCAAGAGCTGTAGAACTCAGAGGAGGAGTTCTGAGATCAGAGTGAAAGGTTAACATGAGTAATGATAAGAAAAATAATGGGTCTTACCCACCAAACAACAGCAAAGTCAGCCAGGCCAGAGGGACGGGTAGAGAAAGCAAAGTGTATGGTGTCCATGAGAGAACATTAATGAAACACTGAAAAGGATGTGAGGCCCCAGAGATCCCTAGCAGAAGAAGGGAAGGATGAGCCGGGTGTGGTGGCACAAGCCTGTAATCCCAGCACTTAGGGAGGCTGAGACAGGAGAATCGCGAGTTCAAAGCCAGCCTCAGCAATGGCGAGGCACTAAGCAACTCAGTGAGATCCTGTCTCTACATAAAACACAAAATAGGGCTGGGGATGTGGCTCAGTGGTCGAGTGCCCCTGAGTTCAATCTCCAGTACCAAAAAAAAAAAAAGAAGGGAAGGATGTAGGACCATATGACTCCAATAGATGAGAGCTCAGAGCCAGTGATTTTTTTTTAACTGTTGTTATTGTGAAAGCTCATTCATGGTCTGGCATGACCAAAGAACAAAGCCCAAGTTGTGTACAGAAGGTAACAGGTGGGCGTCCACCTATTTATCTCTCTGTCCGTCCATCTGTCTATCCATAATGTGTAGCATATGGTACTTTTTTTTTTTTTTTTGATAATGACAAATAGTCTTACTTCTTTGGGGTTTAGTATTGATCTGGAGCACACATAAGACAGAGCAGATCTGGATTTAAACCCTTTCTCCATCTTTACCTAGTTTTTTAGCTTTGCCAAATCCATTTGCTGTTTGCCACCTATAAATTGGAAATAATGGTATCCAGCTCACAGAATTACCATGAAAAGGAAATAAGATGGGGTACATGGAAAGATGAGCCTATTATCTGAATTAGTAAATGCCAAGAAAAGCAAATTTCCTCTTCCCCTATCTTTTTATGCCAACTGAGCCCAACATTGCCGTTTACAGTTTTGTCATAGTTAGTAAGGAAGACACATCCTACCTCATCTATGAAGGGGTGACTCATTTTGAATAATTTGTCTACTGAAATATACAATGTCACAAAACTGCATCAAGAGTCCATTACTCAAAGAGCTCTTGGGTACAAAATTTCTCCCACAAAGAAACAGAATTTGCCAATTCTGGGTAATATGCTTTTCTTCCATGCCCAATATAATTTTAGAAGTCATTGATTGATACTCCATTCATAAAAAACCAAGGTGAAGGGCACCTGACCCTTTGCCTCACTCTAGATTTCTTTTTACACAAACCTATCAGCAAGTACAACTTGCAGGTGACAGTGCACAGGCAAACATCGGTGAAGGGATGGGGTCTCCTTCCCACTTCTGATTGCCTACAATCTAAAGGACTTTAGACGGATTCTCCATCAATTATAAATTCATTCAATAAATTGGCATTGAGCCCATGATATGTGTGACAGGCTGCACAAGCTCCTGGGGAATATAATGGTGAACCAATGATCACGTTCCCTGCCCTGACAAAGCTTAGAATCCCAGAGAAGACAAACAGAAATGCACACATGTGCACACTCATACCCCCCCCCACATGCATAATGAGCACTATAAAGGAAATGGGCAGAGTAATACATGGCAGATATCAGGATTGGGGACCCATTGCGGATGGGATGATCTATGATGTCCTTTCTCCAGGCCTCGGCTGCATGGCACTAGGGGTGGTTTATATTTGCAACCACAGTCTCCTCAGACTTATATGGACTAATAAGTATGAATTTCCAGGTTCCCTCTTGATGGAGAACTTATGACCTTGGCACTATAGAATCATCGAGAGACTACACAAACATCCTGCGATCTCAAGGGGAACAGAGAACAGTTACAGGAAGGAAGAATACAACATACCCCCCCTTATTTTCAGTCCACCACCAGGGTTTTGCTTACTATTCTACTTTCAAGTTAAGTTTATGGTATGTGGTCCTGTACTCTCTTTTATAATTGTTTGAAATGAAATCCAAAATGTTAGTATTATGGCTCTATATCCCATCAACAATAGGAGGTGATGACTGAGGCTGAACTCCTGGGAGGAAGCACAGTGGTGAGACTGACAGAATCTGAGGTAGGTAAAACTTGTCAAATTCTAGAGATGGAAGGTCAATACTGGTGCTGGGTGTGGTGGCCCACAACTACAATCCTAGCAGCTGGGGAGGGTGAGGCAGGAGGATTGTGAGTTCAAAGCCAGCCTCAGCAACTTAGAGAGGCCCTAACAACTTAGTGAGACCCTGTCTCTAAATAAAATATAAAAAGGACTGGGGATGTGTCTCAGTGGTTATGCGCTCCTGGGTTTAATCCCCAGCACCAAACAAAAGGTCAATGTTGGCTTTTGTTTATTCCACCTGATACATGGAATTAGGTGATGCTAAAAAAAAAAAAAAAAAAAAAAAAGGATGAAAGATTCTGGTTTAAAAGACATGCTATTAGAGTGTAATATCAATATATACTTAGTTCTTGATTTTACTCCTGCATCAATTAAGAACCACACATTGCATTTAATTTTCCTGTTTTGAAGTTTCACGTAATATTTAAAAGCATTGAATCTACATGTTGCTTCAGTTCCCAAGATACCATCTAGACAAACAGGCTCCACTTATTTGCCATTTAAAGTAGCAAATAAAAATACTCATTCTGCTGACTACTTAAAGCCTATCAATATGAGATATATTTTTGAACATAATTATTCAAGGTTACATGTGGTATCTATCTTTGAGCAAATTTCAAAGAAAGGCACACCAATGAGCACATATGTATGAATACTCTAAGAAAAATCAAAGTTGAGCCTGAAATACAAATTTATTGCCATCTAGGTTGCTTGTTAACTTGAATTAATAGTGCCTGAGCAACCACAGTCAGACTTCATCTACACATGAAAAATGAAGTGGAGAATTGAGTAAATTATCTTTATATGGGCAAGGCAATTAAGGCAAAAAGTAGTTAGTTATCCTGGATTATCTGGATTCTGGTCTTATCAGAAGGCTGCATCAGAAAGTCAGAATAAAACACCTTTCTTTTAAAAAATGTTAAATAATCACAGCGTTGATTGGAAAAGTGCTGGATAGATAGACATCAAGGTTAGAGTTTCCCAAAAAGGATCCTGGCCATGAAGAATCCATTCAAGCTTGCCCAAATAAGAGAGATTTAGGCACACTAATTAAATTCCTGCATATTTCCAAACCCAAAGAGAAGGTTTTCTGTGCAGACAAGGCACATTTCATAATAGGTCTTGTACTAAGGATACAGTTTTAGGGTTTTAAGAGATTATTATTATTATTATTAGCATTATTAATTACACCATGATCTGCTGCAGGAATGGGCACAAAGATCCATGTCTCCTGAGGGAAATAACTCCCAGAATCGCAAAATCAGCCACAGCTTGCTTTCTGGGAACATTCGCAAAAGGCTTTCCTGGTTTACGATGGACCAGGTCTTCCCATTTGTGAAAGATCTATCTAGTGATGGAAGAAAAGGATTTAGTCCATTCACTTGCTGTCAACTCAGGAGAAAACTCTTTAACCTTAAGATTCAGCTCAGTGTTGGTAACAAAGACTGGATACTAAGAACCATAGTAATTTTAGTTCTGTTCCTTTTTGGTTATATATTTTTGAGCAAGTTACTCAGGCCCTCTGAGTTATAGTTTCCTGAGAGGTGAAATGGAATCCTAAGACCTACTTTATAAAATAATTGAGAATGAAATAAGATAATACTATTCTATGCTGGGTACATAGATATTCAACTTGTTTTTTCCCCCTTATTTTAAAGTTACTTAGAGTGTTCTAGGGTAGGATCTCAATAAACATATTAAAAATAAATGACTAAATAAATGAATGAATAAATGAATAAAGTGCCAAAGGGGAAATAAAGCATAAGAGAATGTAGCTGGTTATTATTCTTCTTAAATAGGAGCTGGAGGGTTTATTTGGTATACAGGTACTTTAGAGATCTAGAACGAGTGCTCTCAACTCAAGTTTGGGTGGAATTGGATTGGGCAGAGGCCCACTAGAGGAACTGCCAAGACCGCACTTCCTCCAGTGCTGGGCTGGCACCTTTTACCTTCAGTCCCTACTTTACCAACTTCCACCTAGTGTGGGTCAAAAACATTGCCCATTCAAAATCAGGATACTGTGGATCCATGCGCCTGGGGTAGAGGGACTCTGTCACACTCCTTCTCAATGAGGGAATGGACAGGTATGCTGCCAGACTAGGTATCAGTCTATCTTTGACCAGTTCATAGGGTTCACCCACATTCTGACCTCAAACACTGCTTTTTCAGTTTTCCCAATTTCAACTCTCTCAATTCACTCTATATGAAGGAAAGGTCTCAGGGGAATAAACTCATGTGTTAAAAAGTTTTTGTTCTCATTTGTTTATTTGCAATTGTATTCTTTCCACTGGATAAGGCTGTTTCTGAGCAATGCATGTGCCTCCAAAAGAGGGAAAGAAGAATGACTGAGCCTTGTCATGGAGCCACATAGCTTTTAAGAGAGCAGAACTGCAAAACATAGAACTACATTGGATCTACAACTCCTGCATCAAAGGGAATCTCAATGTTATCTTCCCCTATCTAAACATCTTTTTTTGGAGGGGGGAACTGGAGATTGAACTGGGGGTGTTTACCTACTGATCCACATCCCCAGCCCTTTTTCATTTTTTATTTAGAGACAAGATCTTGTGAAGTTGATTAGGGCCTCGCTAATTTGCTAAGGCTGGCTTTGAATGTGCCGTCCTCCTGCCTCAGCTTCCTGAGTTGTCAGGATTACAGGTGTTCACCACTGTGCGGGTTTCTCTAAATATCTTGATAAACACTCCCAAACTGTTGAAGATCTTATCTTCAACAGTTCGTATAATTTTAATCCTTGGCAGTTAAAACTGATTGGATAATAGGGTCTTTTTTTTTTAGGGGTCAATATCCTTTCTGCCTGGACTGTCTGAATAAAGTTTGTATACTCCTTAAAACCTTTGAGAATGGATTTGCATGCACCTCGATCTTTCACGTGACAGCACCCCAAATGAGCCAGCCTGTAAGCAACGCCTTGGAACATGGTGGTTCCCACTGTGGGCTCTCAGCTGAGATTCGTGGACCCTTCTTTATTTTCATGTTACAGAAACCCAGCAGTTTAAGTAGAAAAGGGTAATTCAACAGAAGGATAAAATAAGAGCCAGTTCCAGGGAGCAAGAATGCAGATGACTATAAAGGCATCTCTGTCAGCACCCTCTCTTCATCTCTACCTCTATATTTATCCAGAATGTCCTGATGAGGACTGGTTCTGTCCAACTACATGGTGGAAAACATAACCTCAGGTAGCAAAAAAGTTCACCATTTACAGCTTCAGACCCTGGAGAGAAAATGAATGACTCTACCTCATAATCATTTCACAAATTCCTTGGGATGAATCAGTTACATCCAGATGTAACATTCAGATGTCCTTAAAAGAGGATGTGCGGGTTGGTTTGATTTATAGGGGACAAAATGAAGAGCAATCCTCCTTTCCTTACACTGGTGACATGTTGGTGGCATCAATCTGACATAGAGTACAGGATGGAAGGGCAGATGGAGTGGAGGGAATTTTGGGGTGGCAGGACAGGAAAAATATGTGCCAGTTTGGTATCTTGAGTGTGAGTGGTAATAAGAGTTAAAAATGTTCTTAAGATACTGGATACACAAATAAGGAGTCAGGTGAGGGAAGTTTTGAGCTGGAGATGAAGATTTGGGAATCCTAAGTATATGTTCATAAAAATAAAAGGAAGGACAGACTCACCAGGAAAAGCATATATACACAAAGGAGAAGACAAGGTAACACAATCTTGGGCAGTGACAACACCCAAGTGATAGACTACTGATGATGTTCCCAGAAATAAAAGAGAAAGCAAAGGTACAGCAGTGTGAAGGAAAGCAAGATAGAAAGTTGTCAGAGAATGAAGTTGCTGTACAGGCACCAAAAGAGGTTAAATGAGTTGTGCATTAAAGCAGTGCCTACCACATTTGTTCATTTACTTTTCTGAATAAACATTTATTGAGCATCTGCCATGTTCTGGGCACTGTTGTAGATGCTGGGAGAGGATGAATGAACTGCGATTAACATGGTGACTCTCAAACTTAAATGTGCATCCCAGTTCTCTAGGAATATTGGTACAGGGGACTTAAATGTGCATCCCAGTTCTCTAGAAATGTTGGTACTACTTTTTCAGTAGTCTAGGCTGAAGACTGAGGTTCTTCATTTCTAGCAGACTCCCAGATGATGTGAATGCTGTTGATCTGAACGCCCCACTTTGAGTATCAAGGTTAGACAATGTGATGTTATAGATCATTATGTGAAGCCAACTTTGATTCTCAGTGAAATAATGGAAGCTACTCATGCCCTTGGTGTGTTTCACAGGAATGTGGCCTTGAAGCCAGTAGACATGGGGTAGAGAGTGGCGGGGAGATCAGAGGAAGGAAGTGAATCCCTGTGAAAAAGGAGAGTTTGGGTTGGTAGCAACACAACGGTAATGGAAACTATCACGGCAAAAAGATTTTCCAGATATCATCTTCCATCCCTCAATCATGCCTTTCCTTCTTCTGTTTTTTTGTTTTTCAAACATAGCATATGTCATTTTTGAAACCCTTCCAGTCTGATCAGGCACATAGCTTAGAATTTCATCTATCCCAAGCATATAATTACACAAATAAAAAAAGGTTGGACTTGTAATATTAGCAAGAAAGATACATTTGGGAATTTGAAATGTTAATTTCTTGGACCAGTGTCCTATATGTTAATATTTTGGGTTCATTGGGGACCAAGCCTTCAACACACCAGCCTTTGGGGGTCATTCCAGATACAGGATGACACACCATATATTCATCCTCTTGCATATGAAGATACTTGGAGTTTTACTCAGCTGTAAACAACCTGAAATCTCCAGGGGGAACAAATAAAACACATTTATTTTACAAAAAAATTCAGTCCACCACCAGGTTTCTCCTTCATATTCTACTTCTGTGTAGAAATTTGCAGTACGTGGTCCAGTACTTAATTTGATGGCTGGGTGACATGAAGCCAAAGCATTAGGAGAGAATTAGAAATCACTGACACTATCTTGGACAGTGGCTACAGAAGGCTCCCACTCATTCCTACAGCTCAGCTCTTTCTCCAGGGAAGGTAGGCTTAGCCTTTTCTGATCCAGAGTCCCAGCTCTGGCAGGCTCCTTGGAGGAGGAGTTCTTGCTACAGATATTTTGGGGTCACACCAACTCCATCTGAAGTCAATGAGTGACACAGGGGCAAAGCAGAATGAAATGAGCTTGCCTTGGGTAGAAAGACAGTTTTGCTTTTGAGCCTCCCTATGGGAATCACCAATCAGAAGAGACCAGGAGCTCAGGTTTTTAACTTGTACCACTAAGAAACACAGTGTTTGTTTCAGTGGTTGGACGGGTAGATCAAATGGATGGAACACTTTGGAAAAGTGATTTAAAATCTTTACTGTCAATTACTAGAAGTACATTATTTAACTGAAAAAAAAAAGGACCCATTTAAAACTCATACCAGTGTACATTTTAGTCCTTTCCTAAAAACCCCCAAATCTCCATTTGGCGATAAACTAGAGAACTATAAAAGTTTATATAGTTTTTCCCCAAATGCATCCCTGGAAATCTTCTTGAGAAGCAAATCATCATAAAGTTGCTCATATTTTCCTACAGGGATAGTGCCATAATTGGGAGTCGAGATACCGACTAAGGATTGGAGTAAAATAAATCATAAATATGGTCACCGATCCACCATAAATGCAAAACCATAACGGCTATAAACCTTAGTGATCATTTAACATTTTAAAATTATGTTCTAAGTCACAGAGGCCTGTAATTTTATTACTGTAAGGGACCATAGGGATTATCTTGTCCAGCCCACAATTTGGAGATAAGGAAATTTAAATCAAAGAAGATTAAGTGATTTGCTTAATTTAGTTAGAAGCAGAGCCAGAAAAGAACTGTCTCCATTCTTCTCCTCTGCTAAGTTTTTCCTTGGCAAATAACCTGCAAATTACACAGATAAATACTTAGAAGAAAAGGGTAAAGATATGCATAGAGATAGAAGTTAGCTCATCATCCAGGAGAGCAATGATTAATATGATTACTATAATAAAATATTGATTTGACATAATTTGATGATTGGCTTTTCCTTTTTAGAATTTAACAGAATATTTTAAGAAACAAAATGATTCCTTCTTTTGCTTCTTAATAAATTTCCTTAGGCAAAATCATTGCCTTAGTAAAGGGTTGGCAAACTTCTTCTGCAAAGACCAGGCACAGATTGAGTCTCCTTTGTTTGAAATGCTTAGGACCGTAAGTATTTTGGATTTTGAGTTTTTTCAGATTGGGGAATATTTGTATATATTTAGTGAGGTATGTTGGGGATGGAACCCAAGTCTAAACATGAAATTCATTTGTTTCATATAGAACTTGTACACATAGTCTGAAGGTAATTTTGTACAGTATTTTTTATCATTTTGTGCATGACACAAAGTTTCAGAGTGTGGAACTTTTCACTTGTGGTATCAATGTCAATGCTCAAAAGGTTTGGATTAGGGAGCATTTTGGACTTTAGATTTTTGAATCAGGGAAACTCAATCTGTATCAAATATTTTAGACTTTTCAGGCCATAGGGGCCTAGCTCAACTCTGCCATTGCAGTGTGAAGCAGCAAGACACAATATGCCAAAGAACTGGTGTATTGCAGTGCATCTCTATGTGTGGAGACTGCCTCTTGAATTGCACATTGTTTTTCTAATTTTCATGTGTCACAAAATGTTATTCTTCACCTGATGTTTCCCAGCTATTTAAAAAAACAGATGAATGGATAAAGCAAATGTGGTATGTATACACAATATATACCACATTATTGAATATTACATGGTTGAATATTACCCAACCATGAAGAAGAATGAAAGTATGGCATGTGCAGGTAAATGGATGGAGCTGGAGACTATCATGCTAAGTGAAATAAGCCAATCCCAAAAAACCAAAGGCCAAATGTTCTCTCTGATATATGCATGCTAACGCACAATATGGTGGGTAGGGGGGTAGGGAAGAAAAGAAGTTCATTGGATTAGACAAAGGGGAATGAAGGGAAGGGAAGGAGGATGGGAGTAGAAAAGAAAGTAGAATGAATCGGACATAACTTGCCTATGTTCATATATGAATACACAACCAGTGAAACTCCACATCATATCTAAGCACAAGAATAGAAGTTATACACATGTATATATGATATGTCAAAATACACTCTACTATCAGGTATGTCTAAAAAGAACATATAAAAAATAAAATGAAAATATTGAAGAATCTAAGGATAGAAGGAACCTAAGAGGAAAAAAAAGTGGGGAGGGTCAAGCTGGAAAGATCTAGTTTCAAAATTCATCTGTGCCTTGAGGCTGTGATTTAACTCTTAAATGTTGCAGTTTGTCCATCTTTAAATGTGAGGATACTATTTCATTTTGAGTGGTTGTGAGGACTGGGTTAACCCAGTGCAGACTCAGTTCCCTGCTCTGCTTTTCCCTCTTCCCATACCAGTACATCCACACATACACATATAGGACAATTTTTACGTTCAAAGAGTTGCTTTCCTTCCTATTTTTGTTCATCACTTTTTAAGTTACTCCCTGTGGGCACTGAAGTTTTTAAAGGCTTATCCAAGACTTTTGTTGTGGTGGTTGGATAATCAGCATTCTCTGTAATATGGCCCACTGTTTTTGTCTGCTATTTTAATTTGTTAAAGGACAAGTATAGCAACAAACCACACACAAGTAAGCAACACCTTCAGCAGTTCAGATGTTGGAAGCAACAGATCCCTAGACTTGGGTGATTAATTAAGGCAAGAATGAGAACGGTTGACTCACTTCCATTGCTTTGAAGTAGGTGTGCTTCAGTTTACTGACTGACTCAGAGTCCAGAGCCCTGGATTTGGGAGCTATCACCATGATGATGTGTATTGTCCAGCACTTGCTGCCCTTGCTTAGGCCTTGACTCGGGGACTAACCCAACTGACCTTCAAGAAGCCAAAGCCATCTCATCATGACAAATGTTCCACACATTGCTAGAGATTGAGACACTCCCACCAACACACAGCCTAGCATGCAGCTAGCACCATAGTGCCCCAAGCCTTCCTTTGAGCCACCTGCAACGCTGAAGGGGACATGAAGTAGCCAAAGAGGAGCTGGATGGATATGTATGGAAAAGGGGGGGTTGTCGTACTCCATCATATAAAAGTCAGTGAGGAGTCAGGACAGGAAAGCGTGAGTGGGGAAGTATCATGGAAACTTACCTCTGAAATCATTCTTTTAAATATGTGTTAGAAGAGTTGCATACCTTCTTCCTGTTTTCCCAAGTCATTGCTGCAGAAATGGGCCTCCTTCATTCGAGCACTCACTAATTGGTGAGTACCAGGCACCACACCAGGAGCTGGGAATTTATGAGCTAATGGAACAATTTTTGTTCTCAAGGAGCTTGCGCTAATGAGGGAGGGCTGGGCAATGGGCAGAAAAATGAAAGTGGCCATGCTCCATGGTAAGTACCAATGACAAGGTGACACTAGGTTTTGTGTTCTCCTAAGAGGGTCTCTAGTCCATGGTGGGTAGGGAAAGAAAGAGTTGGAAGAAAAGTCACAGAAAGTAAGCATAAAGGAAAAAAAGAGGGAGAGAGAAACAACAGCTGAAATTTTGGGGATATTTGCTATATGCCAGGCATCATATATATGTGTATATATAATTGCTTTAGTGCTGAGCTTGTTACTATTGTGATCGCTTTTTATATGACAAACAGAAAGGTTACCTGTCTGCTCAGCGTCACACAGCTAATAAGTGGCAAAACTGAAATTCCAGTCAGGCATTCCAGCTCCAGAGCCTCTGCTCTTAACAACTATACAGAGAAAACAGCAAGAGAATGTGCTTTGTTCAGAAGTAACTGCAAGTTGTCTAGTGTGGTTGAATGGGGACATTTCTCTGCAGTACATAAATGCATCAAAAAAATGAGCACTCTTCAAATAGAGTATCATGCAGAGAGGGACTAGTCAGGCTTATTCTCATTATAGTATACACAGAAAATCATCATTGGAGTAAGCTGGATAGGATTTGGGGCATCTTTATGGCTCTTGGTGAAAAAAAAAGTCACATTTTCTTTGTTATAAAATTAGGACAAGAAAAAATAAAATAAAAAGCATTAAAGATATTAATACAAAATTTACATGAGAGTTTACATCATATCTTTTCAACATTTCTTGGTGAAGAGTTTGAGCCTGCTTTCATGGACATAACTTTTATATAACAGGTTTTATGCTTCAAATGACTACAAAGAACTTCCAATTAAGAGATTTTAAGCTCATTTCTTTAAAGCCTTTATAGTCATCATCAATGAGATACTTTGTTCACAGACAGGTAATAAAACATTTTAAGCATTTTATTTTACAACTATTCAAAATCTACAAAAGTTGAAATTATATTGAAGTGTCTAAAAGTTCTTTTTCTTTCATTGAAAAGGTGGAAATGAGATTTCCAAAGTTATCAGTTTTAAATGAAGCATTTCCAGATAATGATGAAGCTTTCATTAGGAGAATCCATGTACAGTATTAGAACAGACACCTTGCTGCTAGTGAGTGGACTTAGCCTAGAAGGATGTGTAGGCCACAACCAGACAGCTGTACTCAATTATGTGAAGACAGACTTTCCTGCCTGACATCCTCTACCATCCTGCCTCCAATCATCAGCATCTCAGGCTGCTCTCTCAGCTCTGGAGCACCTGGGACATGAACTTCTCTAGTAGCTTCAGGGACATTCTCTCCACAACACACAGTAACTTGCTCTGCAGCTGCTGCTAAGGTAGATGCCCAAGTTCAGGGTACTTGATATATCAGATCCAATCTTCTACTCTCTGAGAAGCCCAAGTCACTGCTCATAGCCTCAGGCCACCAGGCTGGCTGCCCCAGGGCCAAACGAATCAATTTCTGGTGGCACATCTGTAATTCATTCATGGTTCACCAATTGGGAAATTCTGAATTAAATAGCGCTTAAGCATGAAGGCTCTGGAGACAGACTGTGTATGTATGAATCTCAGTTTCTCCTCTTCCCAGATTTTTGAATTTTGGGTATGTTAATTCAAATTCCTATTTCCTAACTTTCTCATATGTAAGCTCATAGGCTTTTATGTGTAAGTGACTTTATACATGAGGTATGCTTTAAGCCTGTCCTCATTACTTAGTAAATATGAGCCATTATTATTTGTGCCAAATCTATGAGCCAAGCATCACTTATTTATTGACTGTCTTTAGATATGGGTTTAATTGTTGAAGTCTATAAGCTATACAATTTTTTCTCTTTCATTCTCAAATAATCACTTAATATTCACTTATTTATCCACCCATTTAATAAGCATGTATTATAGCACCTATTATATGCAAGCCCTGAGCTATGCTCCTAAATTCATGGAGTTTATAGTCTAGTAGGGAAGAAATATTTTTAACATATATATAATATTTAACATATGTAAAATATTTAATATTTTAAACATATGTATAAACATAGAGACTAATTCTGATAAGTGCTATGAAGAAAATTAAAGGACACTGAAAGATAATTTAACAGTAGCATTCAATTTCTTAATTCCATTTGAAAGGTGGCAGGGAATTGCGCTTTGAGCAGGGACATTTTAACTGAGGCATGCAGATTGAGTAGGAATCATCAAGGTCATGGGCAGGAATTGAAAATTAATTCTGGGCTAAGAAAATCACATGTGCAAAGTCTTTAGGCAGAATGCAAGTTGGCATATGTGAGAAATAGAGAAACCAGGTGGCTACATGTCATGAGCATGCAAGTACACAGGTCTGAAGAAGGGCTGGAGAAATAAGAAGTGGTCTGATCTTGCAAGGTCCTGATAGGCCATCTCAGAAAACTTCATTTTTACCCTAAGATTTTGAAGGGTTTTGAGAGTAGAGTAGAAATATGGGCCAAACTGTGGTGCATGTAAAATGGGTTGGAAGGCAATGGAAGCAGAGAGCCCATTAAGTGTTATTTGCAATAACCTTGGTGAGAGAGGATGGTGGTTTAAACCAAATGGTGGGAGATGGAGAGACAGAGATGGATGATAATATATTTCCAAAGTGATATACTTTGACAAGACCTGGTTAGAAATTGAATATGGAGGAAAGGTCAGGAAGAAGGCAGAGAGAATTATGATTCTAAGTTGTCAGTCTCGAGCAAGTAGGTAGATGGCGGTGCCATTTTACTGGAATTTGAGAAAAATAAATGATTTAATTTTGAAAATGCACTGAGGTGTTTGTGAGATAGTTATGTGAAGATGTCTGGATATGCAATTGACTCTATCTGTATAATAGTGGACTAATTTTTTTTTTTAAAGAAAAAAAGGGAGCCATTGACTTAGTTGGTATTCAAAGCCATTGGTATAGTGGGCAAGAATGAAGAGTGAAAGCCCAGACGATGCAGTTCAAAACCTCTGCTCCAGCATGCAGACGCAGGAGGCACCAGCAGAAGGACTGGAAAAGAGAGAAGAAAATCCCATCCTTATAGGTCAGCCTGTGAATGACACGGGAACAGGGAAAGGAGAGTGGTAGTTCAGAAGGACAGACTGGCCTATTGAGATGAATGCTGCTGAGACATCATGGGAGATGAGCATTAAAATGTGTGATGCATTTGGAAACAAGTTATCAGGGACCTTGGCCACAACCATTTTCTGAAAAGGTTAGAAAAGAGCCAGCCTTGGGACAATGGGAAGTGAAGAAGCTAAGAAATGTTCATTGGAACTTAGTTTATTTTCTATGCACTGCTATATATTTCTCCTTCCTTTTATGGAAAGAAAATCATTGAAATAATAGCCTACATCTGTTATCCTTTCTTTCCTAACTACCCATTCCCTTCTCTATCCCTAGACAAAGCCCACAAAATTCTCACTTTCAGAAGACACCATGAGCAATCTTCAGGAGAAGCTCAAGGAGCTCTAACTTCATTTGACCCTTGGAAGAAAAGAATTCCTTCCGTTTTTATTAGGTATTTTTAAGTTCCAGGTGCAGAGGTAAAAGTTTATACTCTTGAGGCACTCACAGTGGGAGCAATATATAATTATAATTAAGTTTGGCAGTTACTACAGGTGGAACACTGATTATTGCATTACGTAATCTATATCAGTGGTTCTCCACATTTTCTCTTCCTTAACCCCATGGCAGATGATTTTCACATGTATGACAAATTTCACAAACCACTCCTGTCCTTCCTATTCCAAAAAGCACAGCATTTTGGAATATGGACAAAGGAGAGTGCACAATTAATAGAATTCTGAACCTGTTCCTATTAATCAAAAAGAAAAATATTCACGACCTTCAGAATTTTATTATTAGCCAAGCATTCCTTGTGATACCCCACAATCCTAAGAGACAAGGATGAGTTGGATCACAGCTGAGAACCTCTGAGGTGCAGGTTCAGGTAGTTGGACATTGAGGGTAAGGAAGAAGCAGTGTGGAAGTTAATTCAGGAGGCACAGACAAGGAATCTGCTCAGGAAGAAGCTTTCATGCTAAGGAGTTTCAGGTTTGTCCAATAGTGAAGGAGAAACCATAGAAGAAGGACTTCCGGAGTCCACATTCAAGGATAGGCCAAGAGTGTGGAGCGGGGTTCTAAGGATACTGTGGAATCAACCTGGGAGATGATGGAGGTCTAAACTAGGTAGTAGCAATGGAGGAGAAGAGGACACATTTGAAGGAGAAACAGGTTTCACAGTTGAAAACTCTTGATGGTTTTCAGTTGCCTACAGTCTCTTGCTCCACCTGGTAAAGTACTTACTTGTTCTTTTTGTTTCTTCACGTTCTTCTTTCTCTTGCTCTCTGATTCATAGCAAGACAGATCAGTTAGAGAGAGGACTTTAGTTTGGGTCCTATTTTTTCTCCCTTCATCATCACTTCAAAAATTCATCAGCTCATATGGCGTCAACGTGTAACTTAGTGCCAGTGGTTCCCAACCAACCTATTGGGAGCCCAGATTCAACACGAACCAATCAGAATGTAATGTCTTTTCTCCTTGGCCTTTACATTAGGGAAATTTTCTAAATTTCCCTATTTCCTTATGGGAGACTAATTCTCCTGGTCACTCAAGTTCACAACTTCAAATTAATTTCAAATTTTTCCCTCTTCTAAAATCCTCTTTGCTAAGCAACCAGAAAGTTGTTCATTTTTTTTCCCTTAAAAATCCCAATTAAAACCATCTGTTTTTCTCCCTTACACTTCATCACTTACCACAGTGCTGGGTACTCAGCATCTATTGACTGAATGAATGATTGAAGTCTAGTACCTTATAAATTTATTCTTAGACTGTGGCTAGAGCCTCCTGAAATGACTTTCATCTGCTTGCTCTCTTTGAGGCAAAGCCTAACAGCTACCTATTGCCAATAAAATAGGAACAAACCCCCCATTATTTGGTTCATCCACCTGTCCAAATTTATTTGAGCCACAAGGAGAAAGAGAGTGGTGGGAATATCAGGTGGCTTGAGGAGAATAGTATGAGTATTCTTCTATTCATTCCTTTGGGTTTTGGAGGCATTGTACAAATGACCCCTGAAGTTGAAGAATTTACCTAATATCTACCCTAATGCTTAGGTTCTATGACTTTATGTCCTTCAAATATTGTACTCCCACATCCAAGGCCACTTCTCCACCAAGGTACTGAGATGAACACCGTCTTCCCAGTTACTCATTCCAAAGAGTGGATAGTTATTCTTGACTCCTCCCTCTCCCTCACCTCCTTCTATACTACAGTACAATTCCTGTGTGGCTCATCCAACCCTCTAAGAGTTGTTAACAACTCTTAATACAAGATACATCATTTCCCACTGGCTTTCTAACCTGGTCTCCATACTTGATCCAGACTCGCCCTCTAATCCGTTAGCCATCTACAGCATAATGTGTCCCAAGGGTCAAATCCGGCCCACTATTTGTTTTTCAGTACTTTCTTAGAGCACAAACCAGCTCATTTGTTTGCATATTGTCGGTGGCAGCTTTTGCTCCACAAAAAGCACCAAGTAGTTGCAACAAAAATCAAACAGCCTCCAGAGCCCGGAATGTTTCCATTTAGAAATTGTTGGCTAACCCAAGGAATGAATTTCCTAAAATGCAGGTATGATCACATTACTGTTTTGTTTGAAGTTCTTCAATGATTTCCCGTGGTTCTTGAAATAAAATCCAAAATATTTACTATACTAAAAGGTAAATCATGGATCCATACTTACCTCCTCTCCGCTGCCTGCTCACTCTACTCCAGCTGCACCAATGTTCTTTGTGCTTCTCATGGCCTGCCACTCTCCCTCTCACACCGGGATCTTTGTACATGTGCTTCTTTCTGGATGGGATGCTATTAATTTTCCCCTGCTGTCCTTTCCATCTTTCTGTTACCATCAAGTTATACAGCAAAACATCTTTGGTCAGATTAAAATATAAATGTCTTTTCTCAAAAATAATTCCCATGACCCTCTCAGTGGAATTGGGTCATCTTCTTTTGGTTACATTCTATCTCTTTTGGTTACATTCTATTTTCACTCTATTGTGAAGCTCTCAGCTTTATTATGTTCCTAAACAGACTTATTAATACATAACTTGCATACTATTCAATGTACCCACTGCAGGTATACAAGTTAATAATGTTTAGTAAATTTATAGCTGTGAAGACCTCATTAAAATCTTATTTTAGACCATTTTCATTAGATTAAAAAAAAAGTCTTTCATGCCTACTTGCTTTAATTCTCTGTAGATTTAGCCATGATTAATAAGTTTTCTACCTAAAATTGCCTTTTGGGACATTTTGAATACATGGAATCATATAATATGTACTCTTTACACATTACTTCATTTACTTAACTAAGATTACTGAGGATCATCCATGTCATAGCTAGTTCATTATTTTTCATTGCTGAATGAATGGTTGTATGGTTGTATGCCCAACATTTTACCTTCTCATCAATTGACAGGCATTTGGCTTGTTTACAGTTTTGAGCTTTATGAATAATGCTGCTGTAACATTCATGTGCATGTCTTTGTGAAGACATATGTTTTAATTTTTTTTGATAGATTCTTTTTTGGGGGGTGGGTGGGTTACCAGGGATTGAACTCAAGGGCACTTGACCACTCAAGCCACATCCCCAGCCCTATTTTGTATTTTATTTAGAGGCAGGTTCTCACTGAGTTGCTCAGCACCTCTCTTTTGCTGAGGCTGGATTTGCACTCACGATCCTCTTGCCTCAGCCTCCCAAGCCACTGGGATTACAGATGTGAGCCACTGCACCTGGCTTGGATAGATTCTTAATGGTGAAATTTCAGAGTTTGGTGAGTCATGTTACACTTTATAAGGAACTGATGAACTGTTTTTCAAAGTGGCCATGCCACTTTATCACCAGCCATGCATGAAGGTTCCAGTTTTTCCATGTTGTCACCAACACTTGGTATTGCCCTTTTATTTCTGGTCATTTTAGTGAGTGTGCAGTGGTATCTTATTGCAGTTTTTTCATCCCCCTGATGTCTAGTGGCTTAGCTTCTTTTCTTAGATGTTACTATTGAGCAAGCCACAGACTAGAGGATGAGACAGTGCCTTGTTGGAAGGTTTGGTTTGGCAAGGTTTTCTTTGGATATAGAGATCTGAATGAATTGAAAAGTATCTTCAAGTTGCAGTCTGTTTTCCAACTGATCATTGAACAAATTTAGAATTTCTGTGGCAGAACCTTTCAGTTGTTTAGTATGTTCAAGAGGCTAAGTGGGAGGATCACAAGTTCAAAGCCAGTCTCAGCAACTTAGTGAGAACTTATCTCAAAATTTAAAAAGAGAAATAAATAACAAGGGCTGGGGATGTGGCTCAGTGGTTGAGCACTCTTGGCTTCAATCCCTGGTACCAAAAAAAATAGTTATTTTATAGCACTACATATGACAGTATTTATAAATAACAGCAGTACATTTTATTAGTAAATTCAAACAAAAATCACACATGGAAACTAATCTTTATCAGCCCAAATACCTTTGTTTTATCCCTTCCTAAGAATTATTAAGTATCCTTCCTAACATGACTATTATGTATGTGATACATTCCATATTTTATTTATATTTAGACCTAAGGTGGATTTTACTTTCTCTACATTTGCCATAGGCTGGTAAAGAATAGAACTCAGTGTTTTTTCCCTAGATGTAATAGTACCATTCTGTTGCTATTACAAAATATCCGAGACAAAGTAATTCATAAAAAATAGAAGTTTATTTGGATTATGGTTCTAAAGGCCAGGAAATTCAAGAGTGTGGTACCAGCATCTGGAAAGCGCCTTCCTGCTGCCTAAAAACATGGTGAAGGGCATGGTGAGACATGGTGAGACAGAGACAATGTGCTAACTTAGGTCTCTACTTGTTATAAAGCCACTGATACCATCATGGGGTTCCACCTTCATGACCCCATCTAACTTTATATCTCTCCTTATCTATCTATCTATCTATCTATCTATCTATCTATCTATCTATCATCTAATCTATCTATCCATCTATATATCTATATCTGGGGATAAAGTTTCCAACACAAGAATCCTGGGGACACATTTAGACCATCACATTCTGTCCCTGGCCCCTAAATTTAAGATTTTCCTCACATGTAGAATACAATCATTCCATCCCAACTGTCCTAAAGTCTTAACTTGTTCAAGCACCAACTCAAAAGCACAAAGTCCAGAGTATCATCTGAATTGGGTACAGGTAAGACTCAAAGCACTTTGGGTAAACTTACCCTAATATTAAGTCTATGGAATGAAAGAAGTTATTTACTTCCAAAATGCAGAGGAGCAACATCCTGATTTCAAAAGGGAGATAGGGAAAAAGAAAGAAGCACCAGGCCCAGGTAAGTCTAATTCCCAACAGGGAAAACAACATGGAGTCTTACATTTTCACGATAATCTCCATGACTCCACATCCTGCTTCCTGTGAGTATTGGTACAGTACTGGGCCCCCAAAGGGCCAAGATGCCATAAGGCCACAGCTTTTCTGGACCCGTCCATGCTTCAGCTGTCTTGGTTGAGCCTCATGACTCCAGCTTTCAGGGTGGTGCTGCTCACTGGTGGGTCTGCAGTCCTGGGGTCTCAGTAGTGGTACCCTCTGCAGCTCCACTAGGCGTTACCAAGTTGGGGATTCTGTGTCTTCCTGCCTTGGCCTCTGGGTGCTCAGCACATCCTTTGCAGTGTGGTAGAGGAAGCTACACCTCCACAGCTCTTGCATTCTGTGCATTGGCAGAGATGGCACCACGCAGACACTCTCAAGGGTTATCATTTGCACCTTTGCAAGCAGAGCAGTGGGTGGGACCACAACTGGGCCTGTTTGGAGTGGTTGAGGGGGGCTATGCTAGAATGTGGGGAACAGAGACTTGAGGTGGCTCTAGACAGTGAGCCTGTGGAGGGTCTCCTGGGCCTGTCTCTGGAGAGCATCCTGCCTTCCAGGAGTTCTGGGCTGATGATGAGATGAGCAGCCCAAAAGATCTCTGAAATGCCTTCAGGGTCTTTCTCCTAGTGTGTTGAGGATCCTTCTATTCATACTAATCTCCTTAGCAAGTGGTCCCTTGGCCACACCCTTGGTTTCTCCTGAAAATGCTCTTTCATTCTGTACCTTCTGAGAGTTTTCTAAATCTTTCCTCACTGTTTCCCTTTTGCTTTATAAATTCTGTGTTCAAGTCATTTTCTCCTCTCACAGCTTACCATAGGTGGTTAAAAGTAGCCATGCAGCAGGCTGAATGTCTTGTTGCTTAGACATTTCTTTTGACAGATAGTCTAATGGCTCTTAAGTTCTGCATTCCACAAAGCTGTCTGGCATGGACACAATCCAGCCAAGTTCTTTGCTAGTTTATAAGCTAAAGACAAAGTTAGAAGGGAGAAAGGAGTTTTTGTAATATTCATTTCAGAAGGCAAAGGAACATTTTCCTCAACCAGTTTGGATTCAATTAAAATCAGGGGAAGGTGAGTTGTATCTGTTCTCTTGTTTTCCTTTTGGGAAGTCTGTTTTATGGACCAGATATTTCCCCCACTCCCTGGATTCATATATTGAAGCCTTGAGCCCCAAAGTGATGATATTTGGAGGTAGGCCCTTTGAGAGGGGCCCTTTAGAGGTAATTATGTTTAGATGAGGTCATGAGGGTGGGCTCCTCTCACGAGGTTAGTGTGTTTCATATAAGCAACAAAACATATATCTTGACCTTGGTTTTGTTTTTCCAGTCTAACCGAATAGTTTGTGTTTTATGGATGAGTTTAATCTGTTTATATTCATCATGATTATCCCTGCCACATAAGGACACAGTTAGAAGGTAACTACCAGCCAGGAAGTAGGTCCTCACTGGGAACTTATTTGCCAGTACCTTGAGACTTTGGACTTCTCAGCTTCCAGATGTGAGAAATGAACATCTCTGTGTAAGCCACAAGTGTATAATATTTTGTTATAGCAGCGCAAACTGACTAAGACCTTCCAGATCCACTCAGATTCCATTTTGCCAGGAAATAAGCTTTGGCTTTCTGCAGGGCATGGGGTAGGTGTTTGGACGATCTGCTGGCTGTGGTTGGATGTGAAGCACTCTTGACTGTGCTCTTGACAGGCACTCTGTTATCAGCAGCATCTCAGCCCCACAGTTCCTCTCGGGGAATGTGCAGGGCAACTGCACCATGTCACTTCTTGGACCTATGATGTCTTTTCTTGCTTTTTTCATCTTGTGGGTTAGTAGTTTTTAAAACATTCCCTCCTCACATTTTAGTGGGGTTTTAGGAGGAACAGGAGTTAAGTGCATGTGATCAATCTACCTTTTAAACAACAAATTGGTTTAATTTTTCTCCCCCCTGGTATTCTCTTTGTCCAATGTTAGTGTCCTGGTTAAAATAGCATCTAAAAATGAAACTGTTACTCTTTTATCATTGTTAGACACAGTCTTTATAATAAAGGAAATATGAAGAACCATCTCTTTCTTGAAAGTTCGATGAAACAGGGATCAAACCATCCAGGCCTGATAGTTTTAGGAAAAAGAAGGAAACTTTTGCTTCAAAGATTTTATCTTTTTTTATTTCTATGTTGGTAACTTCTTTATTTTTTCCTTGATAATTGGTTTTAGACTATCATTTCATTAGACATTTCTGTAAATTGCCTTTTAGTTTGTTCAGTTATATGTACTTTTTTCTATTTCATAAGCTATTAATCTTTATTTTTTGTTCCTTTTTACTTTCTTTGAGCTTATTCTGTTCTAACTTTGAGTTGAATGTATAGGTAATTTATTTTAATTTTTTTCTTTTTTCACATACATATATGTAAAGGTAGACTTTCCCTTCAATATTGCTTTAGAACTTGGTTAAAGATTTGCTTTATCCCACTGAGATCACAGGTATTTCTAAGTATTTTGTAATTTTCACTGATTTACTTTTTAATTTTGACTTATTCAATTTAAGTTCAATTTAATTTAAATCTTGTTTGTTTTTTGGTACTGAGGATTGAATGCAGGTGTACCATACCACTGAGCTACGATCCCAGTCCTTCTTTTTGAGAGAGGGTCTCCTTAAGTTGCTGAGGCTGGAATTTGTGATCCTTTTGTCTCCATCTTCCAAAGTGCTAGGATTACAGGTATGCATCATGGCATCTGGTTTAATTCATGGCTTATTTTAAAATTAGTTTTTACTTTACAAACTATTTTCATCTTTCTTAATTGTTGACATATCATTTAGTTGCTTTGTGGGAAAAAAAAAAACAAAAACCTTACACATTATCCCTAACTCCTTAAAAACTTTGTTGGTGACTTAAAACTTGGTCAATTTTTGTGTATTCTCAAGAGACATGAATATTCTCTTTTTCAGGGCCAGAATTCTTAATTGCATTTTTTCAAATTGATTATAATCTTACTAATTTTTTAATCTTGATCTAACACCTAAAAGAAATGTCTTAAAATCTTTCACCTTAGTTGTGGAATTATTTACTCTTTTGGTAAATCTTTATGTTTCTCTTTTTAGGAGCATTCAGGTTTAGGATTACTGATTTTTCTTAGAAGGGTTCTTTTTTAAACTTTTTGCCACCTGTTTATATCTTAGAGTTTCTCATTTTAATTGTATTTTTCAATATCAGCACAAATATTATTCATAGACTTCTTATGGCATGTATATCTTAGCATATCTTTTATAATTTTATTCATTTTGGATTTTTATTTATTTCATTTTTTAGTGTGTTTCATGTAAGCAACAAAACATATATCTTGATCTTGGTTTTGTTTTTCCAGTCTAACTGAATAGTGTGTGTTTGATGGATGAGTTTAATCTGTTTATATTCATCATGATTATTGATATATTCAGATGTATTCCTGCCATCTCATTCTGTTTTTGTAATTTATATTTTCCCTTACTTTGTTTCTTTCTACTTTTTGTGATTAATGAAATTTGTTCCCTTTTCTCATCCTCCCAATGAGTTACAGCTTTTCTTCTTACGTTTTAGGAGCTATCATTTCTTTTTTACCATAAACAATTAACTTTATATTCTAGTAATATATAAAGTAATTTAGTCTTTATTTTTCTTTCTTTCTTTTTGGTACTGGGGATTGAACTCAGGGTACTCCACCACTGAGCCACATCCCCAGCCCTATTTTGTGTTTTATGTAGAGACAAGGTCTCACTGAGTTGCTTAGTGCCTCGCCATTGCTGAGGCTGGCTTTGAACTTGCGATTCTCCTGTCTCAGCCTCCCAAAGTTCAGGGATTACAGGCATGTGCCACCGCGCCCGGCTTAGTCTTTATTTTTCCTTCTGAGGAAAACCAAAATATTTTAGCACTACCACTACACTTCAAATTCTTTTCTCTGGTCTATAATCTTATTATTACTCTGAGTTTTAGTTCTAGCTGTTTGATTGTACAAAAATTATGCATATTCATATTGCTGTTATACTTTTGGCTAATAATTCAATTTACTACTGTAGTATATGGCCAGAGTTGCTTATCATTGCTGCTTGTATCACAGTTTTTCTTTCAGTTTATTTTTCTTCTTGCTAAATTTCATCCTTTGGTACTTCTTTTTTTCAAAAAAGATATTTTCAGTTGTAAATGTACACAATAACTTTGTTTTATTTACTTACCTTTTTATGTGAGTTAGAGAATTGAACCCAGTGCCTCACATGTGCTAGGCAAGCACTTTACCACTGAGCCACAACCCCAGCCTATCCTTTTGTGCTTCTTTCAGTAAGGGTCCATGGGTAGTCATCTGTCACAGTTTTTGAACAACTAAAAATGGATTTATTTTGTTCTCACTCCTAAAAGGTAGTTTAGTCAAGTATAGAACTCTAGGTCAATAGTTGCATTGTTCCTTCTTCTCAGCACTTCAAACATATGACTTTCTAGACTCTTGGCCTCAGTTATTGCTTGTAAGAAATCTGCTACACCCATAAGCACCATTTTTTAAAAACTCCATGATCAATTCTCTTTGTTAGCTTTTAACATTTTATTTTACTCTTTGAAGTTCTATAGTTTCACCAGGATAGATGTAGTTGTAGATATTCTTGGCGCACAATGTGTACTTTCCAAGAAGACTCAGGTTTTTCTTTACTTCTGGTATATTCAAAGCTATTTTGTTTTTCACTGAATCCTGCCCCACTGCCATTTTCCTTGGTGAATCTTCTGGAATTCCTCTCAGATGAGCAATGAAGTCTCTCCAGGCTGTATTGCAGCTGCTGCTGTGCATTTACCCTTCCTCCCCATCCTAGCCCATCCTGCTTCCTTCCAATGGGCTTTACCTGGAAACAATCCCTCGATAAAGCACTTGTGTCTAAAAGCTATGCTTCTAAGACCCATGGCTAAGAAATGTATTCAATGTCCCACGCTGGTGAGCTGGTGGAGCCATGCTCTTAGTGGCCACACTGTGTAACACTCATTGAAAAGGAGCTGTTCACACTAGCTATGTAGAATGGGGTCAGCAACATCCCACCCATGTCCCGCTTTTGCTGGACCCTCCAAATGACAACTGCAGCAGGTCTCAGTGAACGACTTTTGTCCCCCTTCCACACATGCTCTACTGCTGAATCATGATGGTCACTGACTTTGGCTCAGCCTGCACTGCTGGTCCCCTTCCCAGGCAGCCTTGGACTCCTCCGGTTGAGTGTTCCAGCCCCCAGTCTGGTTGAACTTCGTCTGCTCTGTCTGTGTTGGGGGAGCGTGGGAGTCTGGTCGTCCTCCACCTTCTTTTCAACCTCTTGTCTGGCACGGCTGCTCAGCCCTCCTTCCTCTATGGCCTTCTCTTTTTGGTTCTTAATAGCCTTTTCTTCTCTGAACAACCTTCCTCTTGCATTTCAAAAACTTTGGCTTTCAAAAGTATTGTTTCTGATCTGGGATCAAGAGCTTATTTTGGAAGTTAGAACTGAACATGGACTATTTCTTTCTCTCTGTATTCCCACTGTCCTCATTCTCCTTCAGGTTCTGTGGGAGCTGTACAAGGAAGGGAAGAAAAGAAAAGTACAGACATTTGTGTTGCAAGGTGCTTTCTCACCATGACGTTGAGACTGCACTGGCACAAAGCCTAGCATATGCTAAGTATGCTGTGCATGTTGCCAGTGTACTTTTTTATAATTATTAAGGTCTTTTGCTCAGCAGCATTTGCTGGTACAGGTCTCATGCCCACGGGTTTCTTCTTGATCTTGGTGTGCTCTTAGGCTCCAAACCTCAGTGCTATAGTATAGCTCTAATCTCATTCTCTGTGTAGATAACCAGGATCCAAGAGGCTCTGGATCTCTTGGAAGTTTCCCCCAAGGACCCTTGGGAATAATTTGTACTAAAATACCATCTGGGAACCCACTATTTCTGGAATAAAATCCCCATATCCCTGAAGATTTATTCTTTTCTCTCTGTTGTTACTGAATCACAAATAAATAAGCACAAACATTCCTTCCATTTATTTGCCTATTGTCTTTGTTTGGATTATTTCCTTTTCTTTCTCCCCCAAATCTAAAATTATAATATTTGAATTTCTGTGTTCAAAACCAAACTATGAAAAGACCTAACCCAAAGGGGAAAAAAATGACTTAATTGCATGAAGACTGATGCCCTGGCCTTGTATTCATGGGCATGTGAGGACCTGCAGAAGTAAAATAAAAGAGTATGGAAAGAAGTACATATATTAAGTTGCTTCAGGTAACATTGGTGAGTTTATGCTGATTTTATTGGCACTAGACTATATACTAGTGAGTACAAAGAAAATGTCAGTCACTTGGTTAGTTTCCTGCAGAAACTCTTAGGAACACAGGGACTAGCCACACGAGGCAACCACCAAACAATACTCAATTACATGACTGTCCTGGGCCACAGGCCTGCCATAACTACCCTATCAGCCACAGCCCTGTGTCCTATAGAGCTAACATGTAGTTGCACTTATTTTGTGCTAGCCTTTTGTACATGTTTACTCAATCACTAAACTCTATGTACCAGGTAGATATTTTTGTTATGACTATTTCATGAATAAAAAAACTGAAGCCTAAAGGGTGATAGTAAGATTCTCACTTGGAGTTCTTAGTTCTGCTCTCTTCTTACTTGTTTTGGTACCGGGGATTGAACTCAGGAGCACTCAACCACTGAGCCGCATCTCCAGTCCTATTTTGTATTTTATTTAGAGGGTCTCATTGAGTTGCTTAGCTCCTCGCTGCTGCTGAGGCTGGCTTTGAACTAGAGATCCTCCTGTCTCAGCCTCCTGAGCTGCTGGGATTATAGGCATGCACCACTGCACCCAGCCGAGCTCTCTTCTTACTCTTACAGTAAAGGCCATCATGTCTTAAAGCATGTTATTATGATTCAGTGCTTACTATAGTTTGGATCTTGAATGTCCCCCAAAGAGTAGGTGTCAAGGGGTTGTTCTCCAGTGTGGCGCCATTGAGAGGTGGTGCAACTATTAAGAGGTGGGGCCTCGTGAGAGACTCAGGTCTCTTCCACACTTGTCTCTTTTGCTTCCCACCTCCATAAGGTGAGCAGCTTTCTCTGCCGTGTGTTCCCACCTTGAGGTGCTGCCTCACCAGAGGCCCAAAAGGAACAGGCCAGTTGACTATGGACTGAAACCTTTGAAACTGTGGGCCAAAATAAAATCTTTTCCTTTCTTTAAGTTTATTCATTTCAGGTATGTGTTACAGTGACAGAAATCTGACTAATGCAGGTATGTCTCTCATTTTTGCAATGCCTGCTGTACTCATTTCAGAATAAGTGCTTGAAAAATTATAGATGTTCACTAAACTTTGGGACAGAGTTCTTAAATTCCTTTGGGTTCTCCATTGATCTTACTTATTCTGACTAACACATTCAATCCATATAATCCTGATTTTCAGACCTTTCACACCAATAAAGTCAGGAACTGAGGGCTTGTTTTAGGCTCAGCAGTTGGTTATCTGAGCCAGGGCTCCAAGTGGGCGTAGGTGGTGATGAGGAGATAGAGCTTTGGTATCAAGGAATGGGGTGAGCAGAAGTTCTATGAGCATGAGATGCCTGAAGCATCAAGTTCAAGGAAGCACCTGGAAACCAAAAATTGGGTCCAAAGCAAACTGTCAATAATATGAAATTTGTAAACAGTCAGAGGGCATAGGAAACAAAGCCCAGTAGTACCTGTTCCTGGGTGTGGACATGTGAAAGTCACTGAGTCCTGGAGCTCGTTCTGTGGCTCAGACTCATGTCCTGAGTGGAGTGGGTGGAT